>QTSX02004563.1:0-75786 GCA_014839935.2 Entomophthora muscae | reverse complement strand
CCCAGTTCCCCCAGGCCTGCTTCCCAATGCCCTGATGAACCCCCCATGGAAAATATTAAGTTTGGAGGTGGGGTGCTATATAGACCAAAGGACCCTGCACTCCAAACTTATTGCCATTTTTTAATAAAGATTATGTTATTTTGGCTTGCGCAGCTATTGCCTTATTTTGTGTTTGCTATCTACCAATTCAGTTCAAGATCTCCTGGCCCTCCTGCCCCACTGCCCACAGTTTTTCCGTCCTCCTGGTGTACCCTTTAGACCTGTTGTCAGGGATCAATCTCAGGCGGCCTGCCTGCCGTTTTCAGGGGTAACTAAGGCTGATGTTTTAGCGGGCAGGGCCCAACACAATAGAGGAGCTAACTTAAAAAGGTAGGAAACAGACTTCCCCACCCAAGACCACAGGCTGGCAGCTGGTATGATGGTGTCAATCACCCCTGTGAGGGTGATGTACACAATTCCAAAGAGCTTGCTAGTATGATCAGTTGGGAAGTCAAGCAAGCAAGCAGGAATAGGTTTGGGTGTCCCAGGCAGTTCCATATGGATATTGTATGCAGGAAGGTAGTTGAATTTTCCTCTAAATAAGTTTGGTGTTGAAAATATCCATGGGCCTTGACAGTTGTATCTAAAAGCAGATTGTATGCGGGCCAAAGGATTGAGTTTGTGTATCTTTTCTGGGGTGTAGTCCTTATATTTGGTTTTCAAAGGGTAGTCAGTGAAGTGAACGGGCCCAAAGGGTGCACTAGGAGGACAGAAAACGGCAGGCAGAGGGGCAGGAGGGCCAGAGGATCTCAAACTGAATTGGTAGACCGCAAATACAAAATAAGGCAGTGGCTGTATAAGCCAAAATAACATAACCTTTATTCAAAAATGGCAATAAGTTTGGAGCGCAGGCTACTTTGGTCTATATAGCACCCCACCTCCAAACTTAATATTTTCCATGGGGGGTTCATCAGAGAATTGGGAAAGGCAGGCCCGGGGAAACTGGGTGCTTGGGTCCAAAGGCAGCAAAATGGCACTCAGTCCGGGAGTTCTTTCATTGGTCAAGAATCTCAATTTGGCTACCTGATTATCTTGCTTTAGAGTTGTGGTCATGGGGCCGGGTTGCGGGCCAGTGCCTCTTCCATGGGTTGGTTCTTGATTGGTTGCTGGTGTAGACTTCAAACTCATGAAGCTAATAGTTGCCGCTTCAGTGCCTCCATTAGGCACTGTGATTAGTTTTCCATTTGGTGCAATAATTTTTGTGGTTTGGCCTGTTTCATTGCATGGACCAACATTCTTGGTATCAGCTTGCAGGGGGTTGATTCCCAAAAAACGCGGGCAGGCAGTCCTGCAGTCCACAGGCCCGGCGGCCCGGGGGGATCCAGGGTTGGGGTTTGATTCCGCTCCTGGGCCCGGGTTTCCAGAGAGGAAGAATTGTCAGCCCTGACATCCGTTCATTTTACCAACTACCCTCTGAAGTCTGAATACAAAGAATACACCCCAGAAAAGATACTTGAACTTGATCCATTAGCCTGCATCCAATCTGCCATCAGATACAACCGCCAAGGCCCGTGGATATTCTCTACCCCCAAGTTGTTCAGGGGGAAATTCAACTATCTCCCTGCTTACAACCTGGCCATGGATCCACCTGTGACCCCAAAACCTATGCCTGCTTCCTCACCCGACCTCCTGACCAACCATACCAGAAAGCTTTTTGGAATAGTGTACATCACCCTCACAAGGATAATTGACACTTAATCCTGGCTGCCAGCCTGTGGTCCTGGGTGAGAAAGTCCATCTCCTACCTTTTTAAGTTAGCTCCCCTCTTGTGGTGGGCATTGCCCGCAAAAAACCTGGCCCAAGTTACCCCTGAAAATGACAGACCAGCCACCCAAGACTGGATCCCTGACACATTCAGGTAGACTTAGGAGCCCACTGAGTAGTTCTTCTCTGGGGAGCGGTGGTGTTTGGCGTATTTCTTATATTCCTTGCGGGCCTTGGTCAAGAATAAGATCAGGTCTGAGTGTATTTTCTTCATTTGGTTTCCAGCTTGTCTGCCTGAGAGTATATGGATTCCAAAATAGTGGTTGGAAAGCTCTCCAAATCAAACCCAAAATGGGCAAAGAAGGGTGACATTCCAATGGAACTGTGGTAAGTGATGTTGTAGCATAACTGAGCTAGGTAGCAAAAGGAACTCTAGTTATCTTGTCAAGAGTTGACGTAGTGCCAAAGATATCCCTCCAGGACCTGATTGACTGCTTGGTTTGTCCATCAGTCTGTGGGTGAAAGGATGTGGATAAGTTGACCTTGACTTCCATTTGTTTCATAAGCGCCTTACAAAACCAGGATGTAAATTGAACTCCTTTGTCTAATGTAATGTTTGTAGGCAAGCCATGGTCTCATACTACTCTTGAAAAGAACATGTTGGCCACTCCCTTAGCTGTGCAGGATGAAAACAGAATAAATATGGCATACTTGGTGAAGCAGTCAACTACTACCATAACCCCTGAATTCCTGCTGCTGATTGGTAGGTCAACTATAAAGTCCATAGACATGGAAGACCAAGGACGTGTTTGGATTGGAAGCAGGCAAAGGAGACCATGGGGCTTGGGGTTTCTTAGCTTGTTCCTTCCACAGGTAACACAAGAAAGGATTAATTCCCAAACTTCCTTCTTCATGCCCGGCCACCAATATTGTCTGCTTAGCCTCTTCAAGGTTTTAATCAGGCCTCCATGTCCTGCCAGTTGTCCTTCATGAATATGGCTCACTGCTTGAGTTTGTAAGTTGCCTTCAGGAATGACTAAGGAGCCATTAATATAAGAGATCCCCTGATTGTTCACCACCACAGCCTTGGGAGGTTTCTTCAACATATTGGTGAGCTCTTCTTGAAAGGAAAAAGACATCTGGACTTCCATAATTTCTTGGTCCAGGGCAGTGAAGGCAGATATCTCAATGATGCTGGACAGAAATTGAGAGGAAGATAGTACTGCTCAGTTATTGTGGTCAAGGTCTTTGACTGGGCTGTCCTTAAGATCTTCTGTCTGCTGATTGCGTCAGGAACTATGTTTAATTTACCGGGTGTATATTCTATCACAAAATCATAAGCCATTAAGTCAATGGCCCATCTGGCCAGACAAGGAACAATTTTCTGCTTCTTGGTGAAGTATAAGAGATTCTTGTGGTCAGTGCAGATGATGGTGGGATACTTGCTCCCCTCAAGGTATCTCCTCCAGTACTTCAAGAAATTCACAATATTGTACAACTCCTTCTTTTACATGTGATAGTTGTGTTCCCAATCAAGAAGCTTGTATGAGTAGAAGGCCACAGGGTGGAATTCACCATCCTCCCCTTGCTGGAGATGTACCGCTCCCAACGCGTAGTCAGACGCGTCAGTCTCCAAAAAAATTGGTGGTCTGGATCAGGGCATAACATCACTAGAGCCAAAGTGAAGGTATGCTTGAGATTGTTGAAGGCTTCCTGGGCAGGAGTTGACCAGACAAAAGGGACCTTACTAGAAGTGAGAGCGGTCAGAGGAAGAGCAATAGCCAAAAAGTCCTTAATGAACTTCCAACAAAAGTTGGCCAGGCCCAAAAATCCACAGAGCTTGGTGCAGGAGGTTGGTACTGGTCAATTCAAGACTGCTTCAACTTTAGAAGGAGCAATTGCAAAGCCACCTGGCTTAATGGGGTACCCCAAGAACTCAATTTCTGAAGCAAAAAACTTGCACTTTGACAGCTTACAGAACAGGTTAGCCCTGATAAGGGCTTTCATGACTTCTTTAAGATGCCCCAGATGTTTTTCTTTATCTGAGGAGTAAACCAATATATTTTCCAAGTAAACCACCATGCTAGTGTCCAGGAATGAGAACAAAACCTCATTCATAAGTCCCTGGAAGGCAGCCGGGGCGTTACTGAGACCAAAAGGCATAAAAAATATTCATAAAGACCAAAGGGAGTTCAAATTGCTGTCTTCCATTTGTTGCCCTCAGCAATGCAGATCTGGTTGTAGGCATTTTGTAAGTCGAGTTTAGAGACAATACAGGCGCCTGTAAGTTTTTCTGTCAATGTTTCTGCGGATGGGAGTGGATTTTGATTCTTGATGGTGATAGAATTAAGTTTAGCATAATCTACTACCGGGCAAAGGGTCTCATCTGATTTCTTGACAAAGAAGATAAGAGAGAAACAGGAGGAGTTAGAACAAAGTATGAATCCCTTCTTCAGGTTTTTATCAAGATATTCCTTCAAGGCTATGCCCTGCGCTTGGTTTGTTGGATAGAGTTTGCCCCAAGATGAAACACTTCCAGGGATCAGCTCAATTCTGAGATCCAAGGGCTTGTGAGACGGTAACTTGTTTCAGCTGGCCTCACTGAACAAGCTCTCATAATGATACAGTTCCTCTGGGAGTGAACCCTTATGATGGCCCTTGGTCTGCCCCAGAATAGAAATGAGTTCTAATTTTGTATGACCATGTGTGTTGTACTGACCAATTGGAACTGAAAAGTTGATTCCAAGGTTAGTGAACTCAATTTGATGCATATCCCAGTTGATGTTCATCTGTCCTTGTTCACACCATGGGTAGCCAATAATGACAGGTCAATCAAGACCACAGATGGTGGAATAATCCAAAGTAAAAGACAACCTGGCTATGAAGGTTTCAATGGGGCAAGAAATACAATTGATGTGATTTGAATACTTATTGGCTAACAGGACAGATGAGGGTGTGTAGTCTTCAATGTGTAGTAACTTCAAAATATAATGGTCAAGGAAGTTACCCATGGCCCCAATATCCAGAAGTAAAAAGGTGTCCAGACTTCCTTGAGAGGTCTTGATTGTAACAGGAAAGTAAGCTTAAGACTTATTGGCAGCTGCCAAAACGGCTGATGGGGTCTGCTGGACACAGTTGAGCGCAAAGCAATCTTTAGCTTGATGACCCTTCTTTCTGCAGTAAAGGCAGCAAACCTCGTCCATGTGGTGTTTGCATTTGATATCAGAAAACTGGTATCCACCGCCTTCCTTAGGTACAAGACCCGCAGGTAGAGTATCAGGTTTTTTCTTCTTGGTCAGCGGCATCTGGCATAAGAAGGGCTTCCAAGGAGGCAGTTGCTTAACCTGAGAGCCCAGCGGAGGATTTCTTGAACAAGATTGTTGTAGTCAGTAGGAAGAATGTGGTGGGCCAAGAATCCTTTAAGTTCAGGGGAAAGCCTCTTCTGTAGGAGGTAGCAGGCTTCTTTGTTACCCATCCCAATGGCATTCTTAATCTGGGTGAATTCCTCAAGAAAATCTGAAGTAGCCATCTTGCCCTGATAGAAGCTAGATATCTGGTCTCAGAGTTCTTCCGCTGAGAGGTTAGGAAAAAGGGTGGAAAGAAGGTGCTTGCAAAAATTAGGGAAGTTGTGTAGAAGTTCATCTCCCTTGAGAATGCTTTTGGCATACCACTGTTGGGCCTTGCCTTTAAGCTGTTCATCAATGTGGTGAACCTTCTGCATATTAGTACAGAATTGTTTGAGGGCGGTCTCAAAGAGCAATTGAGAAAATGCAAGGAGCATAAGGATTTTGTTAGAGGCTTTTTCCTCCAGTTGAGCAACTGAGATGCTGTTCAATACCACTGTTTGAACCTGGCTGTTCTTGCAGGATTTTGGCAAGGAAGGTTGCTTGCGTAATAAGACCACTAGATATACAGTAAGGCATAAGATGGTGATAATAAATACCAGTGCCAGAGTCTTGACTAGTCCTAGCTGGTACTTGAGTTCTAAGGTCTTGATTTGGCTTGAGGTCCCAAAGAGGGCCTCAAAAATGGGTTCAATCAATCTGTCAGGCACCCACCTACTAGAAAGCAATCTTCCTAGGTGGTGAATGATGGCATAAGGATTTAATCCAGTTATCAAGGATCCTACAGGCAAGGACACCATTCTGAGATGGAATAATTCTCCAAACAAATGATACCTGCCTAACTGTGGGTTGAAACATCCTTTGAAGAAGTACACCCCAAGTAACAAAGGAGGAAGGCAGAAGCCAAAGGACAGAAGACTTGGGGTTTGGGGTCTGGTAGGCAGATTGATAGTTCTTTGTTTCTTCACTGCAAGGTGGGCTATGTGACAAGGGAGAAGCAGTGTACCAAACTCCTGATATCACCTGGCGCCAGGAACTGTCTAGAAATTGTGCCTTGGGGGAGGTACCAGAATCAGCGCCTGAGCCTATCAAAATGCTTGCCAGAGCAGCCAGCAACAAGATCATCCAGTACACCCATTAATAACCAAGAGACTCCATAAAAGGAATCTTGGATAATATCATGGTTCAGGATTTTAAGGCTTAAGTCAAGTTAACAAAAAGACAAAAATGATTCACTTGGGTGAATGTAGACTTTATTGATTGAACAAGTAGAATATCAAAATTTACCAGCATTATATAGTATGGAAGATAAATGATAATCTGGAGATAAAATAAGGGAGATCAAATCTCTTGGAGATGGAGTTGGGAAAATTTGGAGGGAAACTGGAGATTTTAGGCAGTTAAACTTTAAACTAGAATTATTTGTATTACTGAAGCAAAACAACTGACCTCAGCAATACAAAAAACATTAATTGTTTAAAATAATTGTGCCTTTCAGGAAGAACAAACAAGAGGAACCCAGCTATTCCCCAGTTAAAACTGGGGAAGGAGAACAAGAACCAACAACAGAACCAGAGGCCAACGGGCCAGCAAGAGCAAGAACAAGGTCAAAACAGTTGTGGTTGTCATCAAGGTGATTAAATGAATCCAATGGTTTGATCAGCTTAAGCTCTGATTGGCTGAAATCCAGCTCTGAAGGTAATGATTTTTTCTTTACAATATTATTAATTGTTCTCTTAGGTAGAAGAGTGTCTAAGAGCAAAAAAGACCCAGGTTCAAATCCTGTCAACAATAAAGTTGATTCCAGAGGCAATTCTGAGGCAAAGTTAACAGGTAAACAAGAGCAGATACTACATACTAACCCATTAATTTTAGGGGACCCAAAACAACCCAAGGAAGGGAATATTTCTCCCCCTGTGCCAATACAAAAATCATTGACAGGAACATCATTCCTGACAGGTTTTGTCTTGCATGAATATGCAATTGGTTGAATTTTTAAAAAGTTCTCACAAACAAACAGAGATTCTAATACAGGGCTTTTTTGTAGACTTTGCCAGTTTTAGATTTACTAATTGTTTTGATCTCCCTCTTCATAATGGCTGTGAAGCAGCCAAAAACATAGCACCCTGATGATCATTTCCAACAGTTGATACTACACTGTGAGAGAGGAGGGCTAAAATAACTAAGCTTTGCTCCCATTCTTGGGGAAGGTTCCACCAGGATTCCATCCAGTGAACCACTGGGATGGCCTCTCAAAGAGGCATCCACAAGGCCAATGTGGGCAACATTTGAAGAAGATAAGCATTTACTCCCATTTGTAATATGCCCAACACCAACCAAGACACACACCCAGGGGAAGATATCTCTTCCTAGGGAGAAATATGTGAAGGAGGACTCTCTTTCTTGAGAAAGACCATGGCTTCATTCACCACCTCTGAGGAGGGGGATGAAGATACAGAAAAAAAATTGTCCTTATCAGAGGGCCAAGGGCCCGGCTGCCCATGTTTTGGGCTCAAATATGAGAGTGACTTGAATGGGAATCAGCCTATGCTAAAATCCTTGCAACCAGCACAAGAAGTCAAAAGTGAAAGCCTAAAATATGGTACCAGGAGCTACTTTGAAGTGGTAGCAAATCAAATCAATGAACATCATAAAGGATTTTGCTGTCCTGCCAATAAAAATCCTAAAGAGATTTCCCAAAGCCCTGAAATTAGGGCATGCCTTGTGTATCTACCTGCCCCTCTCAACCAGGCTGACAAACAGAAAGATCTGGCTTTCTATCCTTAACATCAGCCAATTATGACCACCTGTACCTGACACCACCCTGCCACCCCCAGAATCCTAACACCAGCCTGCCCAAGTCCTAAAACCCAATCTAATGATGAGTTCTAGCAAAGTGGTATTTATACCACACCAGGTCAAGGTCAATCCCTATTATCATCTTGAGTAATAAAGCTGTGATAAATCTTTGATTTATCCAGCTCCTGCTATATATTATACTTAATTTCTTTCATCTCATATAGAATCTACAGGCCCTGCTGCTCCTGCTATCACACCAGCAGATCCTGTAGACCCCTCACATGCATTATTTCCCTGGTGCTTATTTTGGTCCAATACATTTCACTGAGTACCCATCAAGCCTGTTATTTTCTGAGTTCACTCTAGATAGCATCCTTCTTGCTGACCCTTTGGCAAGATCCTGCAAACCTGGGACCATTGTACAAGGAGACTATTAGTACACAGTACAAACCCACCTCTTTAAGAGTAAATGCAGTCATCTGCCTGTGTATTTGGTCTCTATGACACCTCCTGTCAGCCCAACTGCCTGCAATATTTTAGAGTCACTAACAAGACTACCTTCACTCAACTCTTTGGTGTAATGTATATTACATTTACTAGGTTGGCAGACTACATGGTCCCATCCAGCAATCCCTGGCCCTTTCTGGGCCAGTCTCTATCATAAATTATCAAGTTAGCACCAAAAATGTGAAGGGCACTCCCCACTGGCATGTCAGTCCCCCCTCTTGCATCTGCAACTGCAACTGCTGCACCCTGCACTTGGCTTCCTGACATAGATCCTCTCCTATGGCAAGGACAGAGGAAGAGAGTTGCGTTCACACCTTGGGTAAAGTAGACCAAAGAATCAACAGAGCTGATAATATAGTGAGGACCACAAATATATACACAGGAAGTAGATGGTTTAATTCTCTAGGAAATTTGGGATACTTTAGGTGTTTTCCAGAGTGTGAACCAAGTCAAAATTCAGATTTTTATGTCCAAACAAGAGTGTTGGGTCGGATCAAACACAAGGTGTAATAACCTAAAATATGGGGAAGAATTGTAGCTAGATAGGGGTCCAAGGTTGATACTTGGAACCCTGTCAAGGAGGCATCAATTGGGTATACTGTCAATACCCAATGGAACACCTTTGCATGGACATTAAATCAACCAAAACTACTGGTAACGTACATCAGTACATAGTAAGTAATAGTGTATACTGCTATGGTCATAGTAGTGTCAAGGGTCTGGATGTACAAGAATTCTGGCTACTGCCAACCTACTTAACATCCTGCCATTGCCCAATTTAGTCCCCTTCCAATATACTGTTCAACATACCAAGAATGGTAACCAAGCAATATCACCTGACCGTCCAAGTATCCAGTGGCTCAAAACCATCTAGCACATGAACAACTCCTAGGTTTGATCCAACTAAATCCCCACCACAGTCAAGTCTATATAAGTCTAAAGTATTATCCAATAAAATATACTTCTCTTCTTTCTTAATTCCATATTTGAAGCTTCCCCAAAAGGCGCTCCTTATCACTGGTAGCAGCTACGGTTTTTTGACCACACCTATGAGAGAAAATGACTGACCAGAACCCTCCCATCTTTGCTCACGTACTCAACCAGGCCACATCACAGGATACCTAGAAAACATACTTCTGCGCCCACAACATTGATGAGGATATACCTAGTGGATGCACCATATTTGAAGGTCTGGTCATGCCCAAAGCATGCACTAAGATTATTCAATACAGTTGCTCACTTCAACCACAGAAAAACGCAATACCACCTGTCACAGGTGAAGTTACCAACACCAAGTACATTAATCAACAAGTTCTTTGGTAAAAACAAAGAAAACGTCATCAACTGGCTAGACCACTCAGCCGCTAAACTCCGCACCAACCACATCCCCCACAAAAAATGGGTCCAGGAAGCCAGCAAGCGCCTGTACAAAGCCGCAAATAACTGGTTTGCCACCTAGGTTGGCTCACAAACTGACAACCAGCTTGACAACTGGGAAGAGTTCAAAGCAGACATTACCCACAATTTCCGCGTCACTAAATCCCTCCAAGACATTGCAATACAGCTCAGTGATCTTCCTCAGAAGACCACTATCACAGCTTACGCTAACAAATTTGAGGAAATACATTACAAGATCCAAAGCCCAGCACAAGCTGATAAAGTACATACCAGAGCCTCATTCATCAACAGAATGAAGCCCTCTGTTGCTGCCCTCATCATCCCAGAGGCAAATACCTCCATGCCTGCGCTCATTGCAGAAGCCAAGCGCGCCAAAAAACGCCAAACATGGAATATGCTGCACGCAACGGCAATTGCTCCTCAAACAGCAATGGCAGAGAAAACTCCAATGACAACAAACGCTAAAGTACCAACCATAACAACAGCAACTCTAATTGCAACAATTGGCAATTTGCAGCCAAAGCGCAAACTGCTCCCGTCCCAAGAAAGAAGACACCGCCAAAGTTAACAATGCTGAAGTAGCAACCTACTATGAATCTGACCCCACATTCTCTGACCTTGAAGGTCTTGAAACAGAAAAACAGGGAAAAGAGGAGGGGGAACAGGCTTAAGTGCCCCTGTCTCCCCCCCAACTTAACAAGAAATTGTACCAAGGCACAAACTTTGCTACTTGCATTCCCTGTGTCCCGCAGTCCTCCATTTTTATGAAATTAAAAATTAAAGATCACTCACAACTTCTTGTTTATCCATGCACTTACAAATCACATACACACAAAATTTTATTAGACTCTGGTGCGCAACACACTATGGTTAGCAAACCCTTTGTAACCAAGTACAAGATACCAGTTGTCAAATCTAATTTCAAGTACGCCAGAATGGCAGATAAATCAAAGGTTCTACTTGAAGGCAAAACAACTCCCTTCATAATTGACCTCCAAGGCATACAAACGTCCATCAAAGGACTTGTCATGAACAACATAAAATATGACATTGTAGCAGGCATGGACTGGTTCACCCAAACAAACCCCAGAGTATGTTGGAAAACAAAGACCATGATCATCAAACACAAATGTGTCAATTTTAACATCCTCAAAGAACCCAATGACCTCATCCTAAGAGACACAGTATTTGTCCAGGTCATAAACCAAGATGAATCAAAACATCTAACCAAAGATAGTACCCTCCACAAAATGAGGTACACTGAGTTCAATAACATACAAACACAAAAGATCCAATTCCCAGAACTTGCAGCACTCCTAAATGAATACACCCATGTATTCAAAGAAGAACTCACTGAGCTACCCCCAAACGGTAGGTCAAACATGGCATTGACTTATGCAAAGCCATGCCCAAACCTTCACCCCTCTACAGACTCTCTTCCATGTAGACCCAAACCCTCAAAACACACATTGAGGGCAATCTAGCAAAAGGCTTCATCCGCCTGTCTGAATCCCCATGGGGGGCAGCAGTATTCTTTGTAAAGAAAAAGGAAGGCACTCTACGTCTAGTAACTGACTATAGAGCTCTCAATGCAAGCACAGTAAAGAATAAATATCCTCTTCCACTTATAGAGAATCTGTTTGCAAGACTCTCAGGTGCCAAATTTTTCTCCAAAATCAACCTCACCTCAGGGTACAACCAAGTTGAAGTAAAGGAAAAGGACATACCAAAAACTGTGTTCTGTCGCAATTTGGATCCTTTGAATGTAGAGTAATGAACTTTGGGATGACCAACGCTCCCGCAACGTTTGTCACCATGATGAACCAAACACTAAAAGGCCTCTAAAATACATTATGCTATCTTGACAATATCATCATATTCTCAAAAACCAAAGAGGAACACCTCACACATGTCTGTGAGACACTCAATCAACTCCCAAAGCACAAACTTTACACAAAACCAAGTAAGTGCCAATTTATGGAAAAGGAACTCCTGTTCTTGGGCCACATTGCGTCAGGAATATTCCTGACACTTATAGTTGTGTAATCAATAAACTGTCACTTGCCGCCAACGTGAAGGCGCCTGCGTCCACCAAGCAGACAGCTGCCATCAATGTGCAGACATCCGCCGTCACCAAGCAGATGTCTGCCACCAACGTGCAGTCATCTGCTGCCATAAAGCAGATATACACTGCAACCATGCGGAAGCCCACCACAACCAAGCGGTCACCTGCTGTCAACATGCAGGCACCTGCCATCACCAAGAAGATGTTCACTGCCACCGTGCAGACCCCCACTGCCACCACACAGAATCCTGTCACAACCAATCTGTTGCCCACCGTCAACTTGCAGGCACCCACTGCCACCAAGCAGACGTCCGCCACCACCGCGCAGGCACCCACTGCCACCAAGCAGATGTCCACCGCCACTGCGCAGGCACCCACTGCCACCACATAGAAGCCTGTCACAACCAAGCTGTTGCCTGCTGTCAACTTGCAGGCACCCGCTGCCTCCAAGAAGACGTCTACTGCCACCACGCAGGCCCCTGCTACCACCACACAGAAGCCTGTCACAACCAAGCTGTTGCCTGCCGTCAACGTGCAGGCACCCGCTGCCACCAAGCAGATGTCTGCTGCCACCACGCAGGCCCCTGCTGCTGCCAAGCAGATACACACCGCCACCACACAGAAGCCCACCACCACCAAGCTGTTGCCCACTGCCAACACGCAGAAGCTTGCTGCCATTAAGAAGATGCCCACTGCCACTGCACAGGCACCCACCACTATTGTCATCCCCATCTGCAAGCCATCCTCAAACCAGGCACCCATGAGCCAGCCTGCCACCTGCCAGCCTTTGCCTTCCCATGCCAGCAGGTCAGTTCCCATCCACTCCTTTGGGAAATATCCAGATCAGGAAATCAGGAAAGGCAATTTCCCTAAAGCCAAACTTGGGAGGAACTGCTGCCCAATTTGGGAGCCTACCAAATGGGGAATGGACTGACAGGCTATCCAACAATGAAAATCATGCACCAAATTCAGTAAATGAATTTGGATGCATGAAGAAGACCAAACTTGCACTATGCCAATGTAAACTTGGATCCAGCCAAACCCTCTCAATTGCCAGCCACCCATGCCAATCCAGAAAAGGGAAAGACAGATTCAACTCAGACTCTTGGTTCCCCAATGCTATGCCTTCTAATAATCATGCCTTGCAGGTCCACTAGTATAAATAAAGACAAACACCTCTATGATTATTTGTGCTATCATTGAGTGAATGTCCTCCTCAATATTATCACATTAATCAATCCTTTACCCAGGCTAAGAAAGTAACCTTACTAAACCCATTATTCCTCCCCAAGTCAGAAGATGAACTACATCATCTTCACAGCTGTCTTGACAGCTTACCTTGGGATAGGGGGCCACCAGCCAACCAATGCTCAGTTTGGTCCTGAACCACAGGGACCAAAAGGGATATTGTACAATGAGACAAGTCATCTCAAATAAATGGTTTGAACCCATGGACACCTCTGGCATCATCTCGCCCAACTCCCACCTTGGCTACTTATGTGATCCCCGCAGCTACGCTACTGTACCTTGCTGTCAGCCTTAGACAATGCAACATCCTCGCCAAAGCCTTCCATCAGGAAGTCAACTTCTATCCAATTGTCTATGCCTTGAACGGCTTTGAGCCACCTTTCATGCCATCTTATGTTACTAAAGTTTTACCTTCAATACTTGGGTATTACACATTGTCTCTGACAGTGGCATCAAAGCAGATCCAGACAAAATAAAAGCCATAAATAACATGCAACAACCCACCTCCATTAAACAAGTTAGATGCTTTCTTGGTATGGTAGCTTACCTAAGGAAATACATCAAAGACTGTGGTAAGCTAACCACACCAATCAATGACTTAACCAAGGGTAATGCCAAAAATAAATTCATCTGGACTCCAGAATGTGACAAGAATTTCCATTTATTAAAACAAGCTCTGATCAAAGCACCAATCTTGCAATACCCTAATAATAACGGGTGCTACAAGCTTGAGTCAGATGCCAGCAACACCGCCATTGGTGCAGTCCTGCACATCCGCCAGCCAGGGCAGCAGGACTTCCTGTCAGTATGTTTCAAAAGCAGAAAACTAACCAATACTGAGCAAAGATACACAATACACTATAAGGAATTGCTAACAATATATCACGCATGCAAGAAATAGAGATGTTACTTAGAAGGACATTTAAACGTCCAAGTACTAACTGACCATAAATCCTTAATATATTTCAAAACTCAGAACGCACTTGCACGGCAGCAAGCCAAATGGATGTCCTTGATGGAATAGTTTTACCTGGACATCCAGTACAAAAAGGGGGCAGAGCTGGTCACGGCTGATGCTCTCTCTAGACTAAGTCAGCCTAGAGAAGATCACCCTGACCACCTGGACCCTGACTGGCCAAACCTGTACAACACTGAGTATAAAACCAAAGGAAAAGACCCCTCAACACATCAACTGACCCACAATACATTAGTAAGAAACAAAAAGTACTTCCATGTATCAAATGGCACAGTATACCAAATTATTAATGACAAACATATCCTGTACATCCCACTTACACAAAGAGTTGACATCATATTAAGACATCACCACCTGCTAGGACATACAAAGACTAATAACCTATACCTCACACTAAAAGAGATAGTATGGTGGCCCAACCTCAAACAGGATATAGTTGATATTCTGAAAAAGTGCACAGTGTACAAGAAATACACCAGTACAAAGGCTCCTCAGCCAACGGACAACCCAGTACCAGACCCTGAATTATTTAAGGTTTGAGGGCTAGACGTAGTGGGGCCCTTCCCAGAAACAAAGACAAATCAACTTTTCTTAATTGTAGCTATCAACTTTGCCACACACTGGCCCATCTGCTGGGCAACAAAGGACCACAAAGCAGAAATCATCAACTGTTTCATTAACAAAGCAATCATAGCCAACTATGGCACTCCAGACTACATCATAACTGATGGAGCAACAGAGTTATCAGGTCATGTAGTTAATGACAACTTGAAATCCAAAAACATTAAACACTCCACAACCTCTCCATACAGACCACAGGCCAACATCAGAGTGGAACGCCTAAACGGCAGCCTTATCAGGACCCTAGAAAAAATAACAAATGGCAAAGCCAAAGACACATGGCCACTATACGTGAAACATGCATTATTAGTATCTATCAGGATTGACAATTAATCCTCCCTAGAAACCTGGGCCCGGGATCTGGAATAAAACCCCAAACCTAGATCCCTTTGGGCCGCCGGACCTGTGGACTGCAAGACTGCCCGCCTGTGTTTTCCTGGGATTGAGCCCCCGCAAGCTGACACTGAGCATATTGACCCATGCGGTAGGAGGAGCCAAACCAAAGGAATCATCACATTAAATGGAGGATTAATCACAGCGCCTAATGGAGGTACTGATTTGGCACCTATTACCCTCATGAACTTGAAGTCTACGCCAACAACCAATCAAGAGCAAACCCAAGAAAGAGGCACAGGCCTGCGGCCTGGTCCCATGACCTTGACACCAGAGCAAGACAATCAAGCAGCCAATTCAAGATTCTGGACCAATGAAAAAACTCCCGGGCCAAGTGCCATTTTGCTGCCTTTTGACCCAAGCACCCAGTTCCTCCGGCCCTGGTCTTCCCAATGCATTGATGAACCCCCATGAAAATGTTAAGTTTGGAGGGGGGATACTATATAGACCCAAGGACCCCGCACTCCAAACTTATTGCCATTTTTGAATAAAGGTTATGTTACTTTGGCTTATACAGCTATTGCTGTATTTTGTATTTGCTGTCTATCAATTTAGTACAAGATCTCCTGACCCTCCTGCCCCACCACCTGCAGTTTTCTGTCCTCCTGGTGTACCCTTTGGGCCCGTCCACTTCACTGAGTATCCCTTGAAGCCCAAATGCAAGGACTATACACCAGAGAAAATCCTTGAACTTGAACCGTTAGCCTGCATCCAATCCGCTATTAGATACAACCACCAAGGCCTGTGGATATTCTCTACACCCAAACTATTTAGAGGAAAATTCAATTATCTCCCAGCTTATAATATCTACATGGAACCACCTGTAACCCCCAAACCAATGCTGGCTTCTTCACCTGACCTTCCAACCAACCATACCAGCAAGCTTTTTGGTATAGTGTACATCACCCTCACAGGGGTGGTGGACACCATTGTACTGGGTGCTGGCCCGTGGTCTTGGGTGGGGAAGTCTGCTTCCTACCTTCTAAAGTTAGCTCCTCTCTTGTGGTGGGCCCTGCCTGCAAAAACCCTGGCCCAAGTTACCCCCAAAAACGGCAGGCCAGCCGCCCAAGACTGGATCCCTGACAGTATCCCAAGTCCACACTAACCAAGAGACAGGCTATTCACCGTTTGAGCTAATCTAAAGGTACAAACTGGAAGTAATCACCCACAACAAACAGCCCTACATAAAGAACCCCCTGGGGAAACCTCCCACTGTAGAGCAAGCACCAAACCTACAACACATCTGCCTCAAAGCTAAAATAGCTGAAATGAAGAGGCTCAAGACACAAAAGGTAACCTCCACAGAGGAACCACTTCCCATCAATTCCCCTGTCTGGATTCTAGCTGGCAACAGAAAGAAACTAGACTCAGTACACAGGGGACCAGGAAGAGTCATCAAATACAGACCAGAGCACAACACTTACCTAGTAAAATTCCAAAGTGCCAAGAGACCAATTATCAAGAAATACCACAGAACCTGTCTCCGCCTCAGTAAAGGAGAGCACTTGAACAGATTGGTTTCAACTAGCAAACAGCTCCAGGAGCATCAGGCGGCAGCTGTTAAGACAAAGCCCCCTCCTGATGCACCAGAGTAACCCCTTAAGGGGGGGTGTCAAGGGTCTGGATGTACAAGCATTCTGGCTACTGCCAACTTACTTAACATCCAGCCATTGCCCAATTTAGTCCCCTTCCAATATACTGTTTGACATACCAAGAATGGTAACCAAGCAATATCACCTGACTGTCCAAGTATTCAGTGGCTTGAACCCATCTAGCACATGACCAACCTCTAGGTTTGATCCAACTAAATCTCCACCACAGTCAAGTCTATATAAATCTAAAGTATTATCCAATAAAATATACTTCTCTTCTTTCTTAATTCCATATTTGAAGCTTCCCCAAAAGGCGCTCCTTATCAGTAGAGTGGGTGTGTCAGTCCATATGTTTGATGGTTTGCAGGCGGGGCTAATGTTGGCTAAGTAAAAGTTTGGTTGTTTGTTGCAGGTAGAGGCCTAGTAGGGAATAAAGGCTACTAGGGAAGTTAAGGCCTGGATAGTAGGTAACAAAGGGCTACTAGAGGTAAATGTTGTCCCCACCCAGCAGAAGATATTGGATGCTGTGAGCTAGAGGGTCTCACTCAGCAGGGAACTGTGGCTGCTAGGGGTGAGGAATGAGATAGCTCAGCAGGGAGCTTTAGCTGCTTGGTGTGAGGAGTGGCCCAGCCTGGTGGGTAGTGTGTGCTATACAGGCTGGATATTGTTTAGACCCTGGCAGGTAACATGGGCTGCCAGGGTAGGAAAATGTGCCAGAATGGTAGGTAACTAGGCTACCAGGGCTGTAAGTTTTTGGACCCCTGGCGGGTAACATAGGCTGCAAGGGAGGGGATGAGCTTTGAGAGCTCTACGTACCCTAATACACTTACAGGAGGTCTGTGAGCAAACATCCTACCTAACAAGCTGGTAGGGTGTCCTTGTTTATGTCCCTATGGGAGCTTTGGGGGGATTGCAAAGTGAGCGTTGGAGGGCATAGCTTTGTTCAGAGGTGTCACTAAGGCAGTTTCTTTGGGAAGCAGCTTCAGAACTTGGTGTAATCAGGCCTTAGGGAAGTAAAGATGATTACTTTGCAACTGAAAGCCCATACTTAATCACCTGGGTAATTAAAGACAACAGAATAGACTTTATTGATCTATGGTTAGATGGCCTAAGTGAATTACCACTTGAAAGGGCCCATTAAAACACCAGTTCAATGTAGACTCATGCTTGGGTCTACAGGTTCTGGTAACGGAGACTGGAAGAAAGAACCAAGGTTGTTAATAGTGTGGGATCATCAGTGAAGACTATTTAGAAAGACTGTATGATCACAGTGAAGACTAGTTGAGGGACTGTTGAATCATGTTTAAATGAAGGAGTAGCTGATCATGATGCAGGAATAGCTTATCATGATACAGGATTAGTTGACAGACTAACTGATGGATAGAGAAGAACTAGCTGAAGAACCAGAAGATGATGGTGCAGGACTAGCTGAGGAACAGAAGGTAGCTAAGAAGGACTAGCATAAGTTGATGCAGGAGCTAGGATGCTTGTTTTGGGACTCTTGGAATAAAAGAAAGGAAAAGAAGAAATAAGTTGCAGTGCTTGAACTGTAAATTTATTGGAAGATGATTTAGTGGAATAGTGCTGGAATAGTGGACCAGTTAACGCTTTGGTGAACAAAGAGTTGTCAATTTGGGCAGTTTGAGCAATGGAAATTGATTTCTTAGTTGGATCCCAGTGGAACTTTAGAAATGGTCTATTTTTGCGCTCTAAATTTATTGGTTGAGTTCTGGAAGGTTTCCTGATGAATATGATTGGTTGGAAGCCAAAAGCTTAAAGTATAAGCAAGAAAACAGTGAATTAATACTTTAAGCTTTTGAGAAATAAGTATGTAAGCTTAAGTTATTATAAAAAGGTTAGCAGCAATGGTTTAAGTTTTTGAAGAAAGCCATTTTGAAGGCAGAACCTTTGGGAAAAGGACACTATAAGAAGGAAGCTAGCTGGAAAGTTACAGGGTCTTTTCCAGGTCTTTTGAGTTTCTGCCTAGAGGTTTTTGGAAGCCTTTTGATTGCCAGCAGGAGCTTGATTGGACTGATACAAGTGGAATACCAAGGCAACTAGAGCTATACAGAGAGCTGGAGCCCAAGATAAAGGATCAGAAGCCCAATATTAAGGAGCTGGAGCTTGAGATAAGGAGCTGGATCCTAAGTGCAGTGCAGGAGTCCAAGTCTAAGGCACATGAGTCCAAGTTTAAGGAGCGGAAGTCCAAGACTAAAGTGCAGGATTCTAAGACCAAGTACAAGGAATCCAAGATATTGTTGGAGTACTCTAATTATTGGCAAATCCATATTGTTTCCCTGACCCCCCTGGGCCATATACCAGAAGGTTTCTAAGGGGATCTTCCTTCTGAGAGTGAATAAAAGCCCATTTTGACCCCTATACATATTTCTGAGATACTTTTACCTTACTATATATCAGGGATTTATTCATTTGGAAGTCTCTCTCCAATGGATTGAAGGAGAGCTCCCAAGTTAAATTTGACTAGAGTGGACCCTACTGGGATCCCTATCATTAACATGTGCAAGAGATGCACAAATAAGTGGAATTTTCCCAGGAAGTGAGTGAAATTGTCATGGCCCATACTAGAGTCCAGCTGGGCTCCCATAGGGGAGGCGGGCTGGGCCTGGAAGGCCAAGTACACAATAGGCACAATTCTGACCAGATAGTTGACTTCAGTAGCTAGGGAACACCAACTCCCAGTATGGGGCACAACCTGGTTGGCCAGTCCCAATACTGTGATATAAACAAACCCCAACTTGCTGAAATCCTGAACAGAAGACATGTTGAGCAGGGGGGGAGTAGGAATAATCTCCAGCATGGAGGGCAAAATGATCACTCTTGTGTTGTAACTGGACCAATGAGGATCCAGTACAATGAATTGGGGAAGACAGCAGTCCAATAGGAAAGGACAGAATAATAAGAATAAGGTATCATTTATTGTAGGATATTGTGATTAATATACCATATGGGGAAAGCCACAAGGCCACAAGGGGGTGGCATAGTGGGAAGTTCCATGTAAGGTTTGAAGCCAAGGAATAACTTGTGCGGGGATCAGAAAGTTGAATTGGCAGCGCTCCTAATTAGGATGAAGTACCCGCCATTCAATATTGCCATCAGATTAATCCACAACGTTAGATACGTCAAGGGGCGGCTCAGCAAGCGCCCCCTGTGTATTGTAAGATATGTTAGCAGGAAAGTCTGGGAACTTGGTTGCAACACACCCCCTTGCCCCCTGCTTGTTGTCAGACACCAGGACTGGAGTCTACGGAAGGTCTGGGAAGGTCTGCACAAACAACCTTTGTGTGGGGATGGCATGGCAGGGGCGCAAGCAATTGTGGTGAAGTTTCTTGGTGTTTCCTTAGGCATCCTCAAGTTGGTAGGTGTGGTTGTTGTAGACTGCAGCTACCTTGAAGGGCCCTAGGTGATTGGGTTCCAACTTGGTGGAATTGGGATTGAGGGTGTAGATGGGGTCACCTACAGCGTATCTAGCTTCAAGGTGCTTTGTCCCTCCTGAAATTTGCTTGTGTTTAATTTCCTGGGCTTTGGCACGCCATTGGTCTAGGGATGGAGTTGTCACTAGGGGGGCTTGTTGGGAACCTTGTACTGTAGTTTCCCCTGTTCCACTCCTGTCAGACTGTCAGGTGTTCCAATGACCAGGGTGCTAGGGCTGAACCCAGTGTCCCTGTTGATTCTTGCTTGCAGGATCAGTAGGGTAGTGGGGAGGTGTTCAGTCCACGCAGTCTTAGGGTGTTCTTGTGAGAGCTTGGCAATCAGTTGAACCAGGGGGCCATTTAACTGTTCCACGCGTCCATTGGCTTGCGGATGATAGGGGGTTGTGACTATATGTTGGAGCGCGTTCTTGACGCAGTATGCCTTCACAATGTGTCCAACAAGTTTGGGCCCACCATCTGTGATGAGACGCTTAGGTTGCCCAAAGCAAGCCACAATCTCCTTACTAATGAAGCGGGTGATGGTGGTGGCAGTATGGTTGGTTGTGGCCCAGGCCACTGGCCAACAAGTGAAGTAGTTGATGGCCGTGATAATGTACTTCTTTCCCAGTCTGTCTTTGGGGAGTGGCCCCACAATGTCAAGGGCCCACTGTTAGAAGGGTTCCATGGCCTTAATGGGCAGGACAGACTTGGGGGGTGCGGGTTTGGACGTGTTCTTTTCACACAACACACACGTCTTGAGGAGGTCCAAGATGTCTTGACTCATGTGCGGCCACCAAACCTTTTGTTTCATAATCTTGAAGAGGTTACGCCCTCTGATATGACCCAAGGTTTGGTGGTAGTGCAAGATGGTGTCCCCTTGTTGTGTGGTGGGAATGTAAGGCGTCTTCTCACCTGTCTCTGCCCGGCAGCAGACATTACCAGC
Organism: Entomophthora muscae; assembly: GCA_014839935.2. Taxonomy (NCBI): domain Eukaryota; kingdom Fungi; phylum Entomophthoromycota; class Entomophthoromycetes; order Entomophthorales; family Entomophthoraceae; genus Entomophthora; species Entomophthora muscae. Next base: position 54,726 of record QTSX02004563.1, on the reverse strand, counting down.
ATTAGTGGTGAACTGACTTTTGTTGTCCTTCAGCTTGGAGATGGTGACCAAGTTAAGACCCTTGTAGCGGGTTGTCTCAGGGCGCAGGTAGAGCATGGGCCAATCTGGGTCCAAACCGTTGTCCCCAGTGATAGACGCTACATAGAGTTGTGAAAGGGCATTGGCTGTGATGAGTTCCTTTCCAGGCTTGTACTTGATGCGTAACTGGTAGGGAGATAATGCTTAACCCATCCTGCCTGGCGGCGTGTCAAATGAGACTGCGTGTTGAAGTACTGGAGCAACTTGTGGTCCGTCAGAACGCGGGGTGGGAAGGTTGCACCTTCCAAGTAACAGCGCCACTTCTCAACGCAGTGTACAATGGCTGCCAGCTCTTTATCATGGATGGGATAACGTTGTTCCAAGTCAGTGAGCTTCCTGGACTCATATGCTACAGGTAGGAAGACGTCATTGTCAGTTTCTACCCTTAGCACGCCTCCTATGGCCCTGTCAGAGGCGTCAGTCTTGAGTTTGTACTGTCAGTTTTGGTTGGGGAACTGCAGTACTGGTGCTGTTGTGAGTCTTTGCTTCAACGTCTTGAAGGCTTGATCCCTGAAGGGGGTCCAATGGAAGCGCTGTTTGGTGTTGAGGAGCTCAGTGAGAGGTGCAATTAGTTCCCCGCAATTTGGAATGAACTTGCGCACTTAGGCAACCATGCCCAGGAATGTTTGCACTTGGCCCACATCAGTGGGGGGCGGCATGCTAGTGATTGCCTTGATTTTGGCAGGATTGGGCTTTATCCCTTGGGCAGAGATGGTGTGCCCAAGGAATAATAGCTCTGATTTGAGAAATTCACATTTGGATGGTTTAGCTTTTAGCTGATTTTTCTGAAGGGTGTCAAGGACAGCGCGGAGATGTTGGAGGTGTGTGGTTTGATCTCAACTGAAGACAATAAGGTTGTCAAGGTACAAAACCACGCACTTTCCAATCAGTTCCTCAAAAGCTTTGTTCATCAACATGGCAAAGGTGGAGGGAGTGTTGTGTTGCAACTGGACCAATGAGGATCCAGTATGATGAATTGGGGAAGACAACAGTCCAATAGGAAAGGACAGAATAATAAGAATAAGGTATTGTTTATTGTAGAATATTGTGATTAATATACTATATGGGGAATGCCACAAGGGGGTGGCATAGTGGAAAGTTCCATGTAAGGTTTGAAGCCATGGAATAAATTGTGTGGGCATCAGCAAGTCAAATTGGCAGCGCTCCTAATTAGGATGAAGTACCTGCCATTTGATATTGCCATCAGATTAATCCATAACATTAGATACGTCAAGGGGCGGCTCAGCAAGCGCCCCCTGTGTATTTTAAGATACGTTAGCAGGCAAGTCTGGGAACTTGGTTGCAACACTTGGTGGCCAGGAGGAGCAAATACGTGAGGTTGCAAAGTTTAGGATGGTTATGAATAAATGCAAATAGAATAGTTATATTGGTGCAAAAGTAGATAGATCTTGCAAGAAAATAAGGAATACTGAGCATAAAGTTTTTTTAAGATGTCAACAGTGAGGAAGGCTTCTCCTCCTCACTACTTATACTTACTGGTAATTTTGAGGCCTCTTATGACACTAGAGAACTGATGGCCTCAATTGCAGTTAAACTTACGATTTTCACTGGAATTTGCGTACTTGGGCCAGGAGGTGGGTGCTCATTGGTTGGTATAACATGAACCTTTCTTGAACTGCAGCATGCCAAGGTGCCACAGTTATTTATAGATCTTGCAAGCAATCAAGCGCATGATCATGCAATCAAACATTGCACTCCCAATGTGCCATTTCCCAATAGTTGAGAGGTCCAAATTTAATAGTAGAGTCAAAGCCAGGGATTAGAGGCTTGTGTGCCTCTCAAATCCCAGGCTATTTGTTAATCAAAAGAGGGGTTTTCTTGCTCTGAGAGATACTTTGACGGGTTTCTAAGCTGTGGAGTTTTTTGCCTCTAGGCAGGCCAGCTGACTGTCCAGGGCAATTGGGTCCCTGGAAGAAATGGTTTAAGAGATAATAGACGTTGGTATAGCCCAATACCAGTCAGGGGGCCTTGGGGTGAATAATGGGAGGGAATCATGCTGTTTCTACATAGGGGGCATGGTGGCGGTGTGATCCAAAACAATACCAAATAGAGTCTTCTGATTTATTGGTGGGGGTTGGTTCAGGAGTTTTGAAGCTCACATTGGCTTGCCCATAACTAACCAACACACAAAAAACCCATACAAGGAGAATGAGCTTCATGCTGTTGGAGGAGAGCCTTTTCAAATATACTAATCAAGTTTTAGAAATTTGTTGAAAATATAGATTCATTGGCTAAGATAGGAATAAAGAAATTGTTGGAGCAATTTGATTAAAGGGAAATATTCAGTTTAAATACTGAAGTCAATTGGAGGAGGGAACATAGTGTTTACCAGGCAATCCTGCAATAGTAGGTTGAAAAGTATTGCTTTACAGGTATTCAGCAGGCTTCATCCTACAATGCAGGAAGAAGAAGTAATTTGGCTTATTGAATTGCAGTATTCTTCTGCACTGTGATTCTGGTGTTCTTTTGGACTTGGATGAATGATAATTCTTAGGCTTGATTGATTAAGATTAACTGATTGGCTTTCTGGTTCTCCTGGATATTGTTGGTGTAAGTTTGGGCATTTTTTTGTTTGATTGGCCAGTTTGGAGTGTTTGAAGCTATGGTTAAATGCACTTTCAGTGTTGTTGTTGTATCCTTCATCTGTTGTTTGGATTTTTTATCTTAGTGTAGGATATATATTATTGTCTATCTTAGAGCTTTTGTTTTTGTTTTCACTCTTAATAGTACATTTGTTAATTGATTTTAAATGTGTTTTCAAAACAATTGCATTAACAAAACATTTTTAATCTCAATTGCTGTTTTTGAATTTAAAAATGCTATTTTGATTTCACTGTGTCTGCCCATTTGTCCTATGTTTTATGCATGACTTGTGAAAAGGATAGAATCCCTTATTGTAAATTCAGAACCTGAACGTAAAAATGCGGGATTGTCAAATCCTTGGTCCAAATTTTGAATCACTTTTGCGGGCAACTCAGCTGTTGAAAATTAAAATATTTAATAAAAGCAACCATTTAATTTGACTTTTTTTGGTTTATTTAAATTGGAAAATTTTGAATCTCTTGAGCAGATAACTCAACTAAAAAAAGACAAAACACAACAAACAAATGTGGGATACATGAATCAGAAATGCGGGATTCTAATGTACAAATTGAGATTTCCTGTATTTCAAACAAATCATACAGTAGTTTTAAAAGCTATGGCAACAATAAAAAATACTTCAGATTTAAACAAAATGATTTCAGATTTAAATGAAATCCAATTTGCGCAAGATTCAGGATTCAATTAATTTAAATATTTTTGGTTAATAAATGAACTGTCAAACCAAAAACAAAATTTCACTAACCCATTGTACAAAATTAAAGCAAACATCAAGCGGTGTAGTTCAAACCACAAACAAAATGAACTGACACAACAAGTGAAATGGATGGATGCTGTTCCGGAGTATATTATAATCCAATCAGGATTCATATGAGGCACCAACAGAAGGACTAAAGTGAAACAAAACTTGAGCAATCTAGAAGCAAGATTACACAAGCACAAAACAAAATAAACTCTGTTGTGTTTGGCTCCAGGGGACAACATCCTGGAGGACACGGCGGGAAATCTTTATTACAAAAGATTTGAGGTTTGAAGCTAGCCTTGGGTTAGCCTTTGTCAGGGACCCATTTTGCAGGGAATAAACTTCCCAGCTGATGGGCCAAGGCCCCTACATTTAATCCTGCTATGACCAAACCAATAGGAACCGTGACCATTGCAAGATGCCCAAGCTGTCCTAGATAGGCAAACCTTCCAAACATAGAACTGAATTGCCCTAGTAGATAGTAGCCCACCAAATACGTCAATAGGTAAAAGGAGGCGTAAGGTCTAACCAGAGTAGGTTCAGAGGGTGGGGGAGCAAATGAACGGTCTTAGTAGAATTTACATCCCCAGTCTCCAGAAGGATATTTGAACCATTCATTGGCAAGGGATTCCTTCTGGTGGGAATCATCTGGGGAGGAATTATACCAGTTGGTTGTTGGAGTTGGGTTTTCCAAGGTGAACACCTTGGACAAGAAGTAGGCTAGAAACCAAGATAGGAAGAGAATTCCTCTCATGGCTTCAGAAAAGGAGTGTTATCAAAAGTGGATGAGTAGCTAGAAGAGTAATAGTCTTTATTGTTGGAACAATTTGAAAGAATAAGAAGTGGGCACTTAAATAGCCTTGAATTCAAGGCTGAGAAGTTTGAGGGGATTTTCATGAGTTTATCATGTAAACTTACCAATTTCATGTATTGGATACACTGGTTCTTAATAATAAACAATAAAAGTTGGTTACAAAAAAAGAGCCACAGAGATCTGGTGATGGACAAGCTAATTAAGCGGGAAGCACTAGGAGGATCTAATATGTTGAAGTACAGCGCTATGCCTAAAGGCAGAGAAAGCGGGTTTAGAGCGGTTTGAAAGGCTAAAATCAGCCAATTAAACGCTGGACAGTAAGTGACGTGCACCTGCTTAATATTAACCTTTTTGACTTTGAAAGGCTTTTTGAAAGCAAAAAACAATTGAATTAAATGTTCATAAATAGGTAAATCAATGTTTGATGAAGATCCAATACTAACGTTGCATTCTTTAGCAGAGTTCAGGGTTTGAATCCAATTTCCAAGGCTTCTGAGACCAACCCTATCATTGTGAAGTGTATCAAGTGAAGTTTGTAAATTTAAATCCTTTGAGTAAGTGTTCTGGTGCTGGTTGGCAAACTTGTTGTTATCATGTGTGTGAATAAGATTCAAGTAGGCAGGGAAAGAATCCCTGACAGCCTTCAGGGCAAAATTAAGGGCATGTACCTTAATTTCCTGGAAAACAAGATGTAAAAGTCCTTTTGGCAGAAAGGACAGGAAAAGCTTGAAGATTATAAAAGCCAACACAAATGTGGAATAACTTAAACTTTATTGGGAATGAAGACTCTACTTTAAATAGTAGACAAAGGACAGTGATCACTCAATAGGAAGACAGAGTGACTGAGGGGGTCAGGCTAGGATGAGGTCATACCAGGATCAACCACAGACAGGTACAATAATCTGGAATGGGTGGATATTGAACCAGACCCATTTACAGAAGGCAGGGAATTTCCAAACTCAAAGGCAAAACCAGCCAAATCTTTGCAACTATCAATATTTGAAGGCCAAATCAAAATAGCATTAATTGCACAATTTACGACATCTCCCCCTCAAGATTGGACACAGAGAGGTGATACTTGCAAAGGAATTTGGAGTGAACACGGGCAAAGGGGAAGCCAGAAGACAGTAGCTTCACAGTGTACTTGACGCCTTTCTTAAAGGTGACCTCACAGGGCCCAACCCATAGGGAATCCAGCTTGTGGGCTCTACCACCCGTACAATTCTGGTAGTAGAGAACTAGATTGCCTACTTGGTATTTGGGGAGGGGGCTCTAGCAGCATTGGACAGAGAGAGCTCCAAAGCCTTAACCTTATAAGCAATGGAGTAGGCAGTTGCCTGGATGTCAATGATACGGTTGGTTAAGTCTTTCACGTGGGTCTCAGGATTTGCAGACGTATCAAACTTGATCAATGGGGGTCCCAAGATTGAGGGGGTAGTGGCCTCACGTCCATAAAGCATGGCAAAAGGGGATTGACCAGTCACCCAATGTCTACTAAGGCGGTAGGCAAAGAGGGCGGCAGGGAGGAACATGTCCCAATTAGCAGCGTCAGAGAGCGTGAGTTTTCTCATGATTAATACCAGGGTGGAGTTAGCTTGTTTGACAGTTCCATTGGTGGAGGGATTATATGGCGCAGAGAACAACTGGTGAGTCCCCATAGCTTTTACAATAGAGGTGATGAGGCAAGCATTGAAGTTGGTTCCATTGTCAGAGAGCAGGACTTGAGGGCAGCCATGTCAATAAAAAAATGTATTGTAGCAAAAAAGTAGCTGTGGTCCTAGCCGTTGTATCTTTGGTTGCTCTGGCTTCAAGCCATTTGCTAAAATGGTCTATGGCAACTAAGATTAACAGACATTCCAATCTAGACCAGGGGAAAGGCCCAACAGCATCAATATCCACTGTATGGAAGACATGCTTTGGAGGGATGAGTTGGAACTGGTGTTGAGACGGACAAGGACGTTGGAGCTGACAGGAATGGCAGGAAGCAAGGACATCAGGGATCAAAAGGCGCATATTTCCCCAAGTGAAGGTTTTGCACAACCAGTCATGAGTCTTGACTATGTCTCCATGGCCAGTGTCAATGTGAGCTTGGAGGATGATGGCTATCCTCATGCAGGGCAAACATAGGATAGGTAGGCATTGTTAACCTTTTTGAAGAGCTGCCTATCACAAATTATAGTGTCCTTGGATAGGGTCTGTAGTGCCAAGCAGATGTCTTCTGGCTCAGTGGTCCAAGAGTCAGGATACCCTATTAGTTTGTATAATTAATCAGTGTCAGCGGGATGGATAGCTAGGATTGGCATTCTTGACAGGCCATCAGCGTTCTGATGTTGGGCCCCAGGACAGTGTATCACAGTGAAATCATACCCTTGTAAACGTAGAGCCCAACGCCCTAACTGACCTTCAGGTTCCTTTAGCTGTTGTAGCCATTTGAGGGAGGAGTGATTGGTGACTACCGTGAAGTGGGTTCCATAGATGTAATGCCAAAACTGTTTCACTGCATGCAGCACTGCCAGATATTCCTTCTCAGTGACTCTGTAATTCTTCTCATGCTTATTGAGGACTCTTGATGAGTAGGCTACAGGTCAATCTACACCTTCATTGTTGAGTTGGGCAAGGATAGCACCCACAGCTACTTCACTAATGTCGGTATAAAAGATGAACTCTTTATCATAATCAGGATAGACTAAGACAGGAGCCTCCTTGAGCTTGGCTTTCAGGGCTTCAAATGCTTGTTGTTGGCTATCATTCCATTCAAAGGGGACGTTGCAAAGCAGTTGGACAAGGGGTTCACTCAGTTCAGCAAAGTCAGGGATGAACTGTTGGTAGTAGCCCATCATACCAAGGAATACTTGAACCTCTCAAAGATTTGTGGGAGGTAGCATCTTTTTGATGGCTTCCACCTTATTGTTCATGGAGAGGATTCCAGTCTGAGTGACTTCATGCCCTAGGAACTCAAGACGTTTCTTGAAGAAGGAGCACTTGTAGGGTTTGAGTTTCAAGCCAGCTTCTTGAATCTTGATGAAGACAGCCTTGAGATGTTCCAAGTGGTTGGTAAAGGTAGCGCTAAATATGGTGATATCATCAAGGTACACAAGGACACAAGAGTGCTTTAGGTCTTGTAAGATGGAGTCCATAGCCTGTTGAAAAGTGGCATGGGCAGTGCAGAGTCCTTGGGGAATACATGTGGTTTCAAAGAGGCCTTCCAAAGTAATAAGCGCAGCCTTTTCTTGGTCTTCAGGAGATAAATCAACCTGTCAGTATCCTGAAGCTAGATCCATGGCAGAGAAAAACTTGAAACCACCCAGCCGTCTGAGAGCATTGTCAATTCTGGGCAAGGGGTACAAATCTTTTTTAGCGAGAGAGTTCAGGTGGCAATAGTCCATTACAATGCGGTGTCCACCATCTTTCTTCTTGAGGATAAGTAATGGGAAAGCCCAAGGACTTTGGGAAGGAGCCAGTAATCCAGCGTCCAAAAGTTGCTTGAGTTCCTTAGATACTTGAGCTTCTTCCACCCTACTACGGCGGTATGGTTTAGCACAAAAAGGGGGCACATCCCCAGTATCAATATGATGTATGACTCCTTTAGCTAGGCCATAGTCCATAGGCCCAGAGGCAAAAATGTCACTGAACTGATCTAGAAGATCCAACACGTCCTTTTGTTGAACAGGAGACAGCTGGGGAAATCAGCAGCGGTGAACAAGGAGAGAACTTGGGGATCATCTTCAGGTAGGTTGAAATCACTGAAAGTTCCAAAGGGGTAGAGGGAGGATACTTGTTCTGCTCCAAGTATATAACCATGACCTACAACCTGGCCTCTGGTTACTTGCATGGGCAGGGCTGTCAGGTTAGCAAGCAGTAATTGCACAGGCTCTTTGTGGGTTTGGTCTAAAATCCCCAGACATAGGTGAGGCTTGGTACAACTCAAGGATTCAGGTGAGTAAAGCTCCAAGAAGGACTTTTCAGGTAGCTCATAGGAAATCTGGGAATCAATCACTACTTGAGAGCCCGGGGGGATGGTGACAGCGGCTGGCGCTAGCAAGGGTACCCCTTCTTCCGCAGGGCAGGAAGGAGGAGGGGTACGCATGTTAGAGGAGTGAGTCCTATACTTGAGTGAGAAGATACCTGTAGGGTACTCAAGTATACAAGTTTTAAGACGTTTTCCTAGAAGGCGCGGAGGCTCCTCAAATATCAAAGGAACCTCATATCCCAAGAGCAAAAGGTATCCATCTCGTAAGTTTATAATTCCATTATATTCTTGGAGGAATTGAGTACCAACCAAGAGGTCATAGCTTTTGTTCTCTAGGACCACAGCAGGGGAAAAAATAAGGAGTTTCCCAAACCTCATGGGTAGAGCAGAGTAGGCATCAATGGCTCAAGTTTGGGCCATGACAGCTGTGCCATACAACTGCAAGTAGTTGAGGTCAGGGGCAAACTTAAGTTTCTTCATTAGCTTGGAAGATACCACATTGACAGGGGAACCCGTGTCTAAGATGGCCTTGATTTTGACCTTTTGGATTGATACCTCCACGCGGGTTGTATCTTTCCCAAAGGGAGGCAAGACTGCCAACACGTCTTGCGCAGCCTCTAGCCAATTTTCCCATTTGGCCAGCATACACTGTAACGCAGGGATTTCCTTATACAGTCTGTAGTGGAAGAGATACAGTTACGTTGTGGAAAAGAGCTTCAGCTAACTCTGCTGCTTCTTCAGAGAAGTCAACCAAGACAGGAGGTTGATGGGCTTGAGCTAGGTAAGGGCGAGCCACCATGGACTTAGCTTCACTTGGAAGTACCCAGGAAGTGGTGGTAGTCTTCCCAGAGCAAAGCTTGTATGGTACAGGGATGGTTTCTGGAACAGCCAGGACAGAATAGCCATAACTATCATAGTCTTCACTATCAGAATCTTCAGGCTCTGAATCACTGGAGAGGTTGTGAAATAGATGAAGGATAGTGGGGCCAGAAGAGGAGGGAACTTCCTCATCAGAAGGAGGATCAGGCGGAGACGGGGGAGATTGGTCAGCAGAGAGCATCTCAGTCTCTAAGCTGACCTCTCTTTTCCCACCTGCTCCTTGGGATTGCAACCTTCTACCTGGGGATTAGTGTAAGTGCGCAAGTGGTGTTCAATCTGGCCGCAGTTATGGCAGCCTTGTCTCTTAGCCTGCCCACTATTACCCAGAGTCATAATGCATGGCGTACAAGAGGTAGTCCCAGCATTACTGGCTTTATTATCATGCACCACTGTACCTCCATTTGTCAAATGCATGTCTTGCAAGAGCGTTTTAATACTCTTCATGGAAGTGAGTGAAGCCTTGTGTGCCTTAAAGTGTAGACATAGAAGCTGGTTCACCTTCAAAGCATTTGAACAAGCCGTGTAGGCTTCCCAGGGAGTTAACTTCCAACTATTATTTAACTGCTGGCCTTCAATGTAGAAACAATCTGCAAACTCAGCCAGGGTTTCCTTGGGTTTGAAAGCAATGTGCATAAATGCATCTTTCTTGACTTCTAAGCTGCGGTCTCCTCCAAACTCTTCAATAAGAAGGCGCTTCATATCCTTCCAAGTGACAATAGAAAGGAGCTTGGGGACCACAACTTCCTGGCAAGTGGGATAGAGACAGGTGAGGATGTGTTCCTTCTTGAGTTTGTTGGTAGTCCTATGCATTACAGTTTTGTAGATGGTTAGAAAGGCAGCAATGGTAGAGGTTTTTGGATCAAATATCTGTTTGAAGGCTGGCTTATAGTTTGGGTCAATAGAGCAGGACAAGGACTGGCTGTTTTCACCAGGGTTGAGGACATTGATATGAGGATTGCCCTCAAACTCAGATTCAGCAGCAGGTTGTCTAGCCCAGAGGAGTCGAAGGCTTTCCTCTAAAGTGTCTAAGGTAGAGCTGTTTTGCCCACTAATATCTTGGGCAGTGGCAGCAGCAGTCCCAAATTCATCAATCTTGATTTGTTGTACTGCCAGGGTGCCAGCAATCCCATAGACACAAGTAGCCAGGGAGGTGGTCTGAGCAACCAAAGGGGCAACTTGTCCATTTAGGGTCTCTGTAAGGCGGGAGAGGTTTTGGACCTCTCTTTCCAATGTGTCTTGCCTATCAGCTACATCATTTGTCACTTCAGCAAGTTGATCTAGAGCACGCACACAGTGGATCTGGGGTTGACCTTCTAGACCCGGGCAACAACCATGATTGTCATTAGCGGGAGTATCAACAACTTCTCCTTCCTCTTCATCTTCAGACGACAAACCTTCAGAATTAGAGAGGCGCTGTCTTAAGTACTCAATTTCACCTTGTAAGGTAGCAGCTACCTGATCAGTGAGGGAGGCAATACAAGGGTCAGGCATAGGTTCAACTGGAGGGGGTTCTGAACAAGAGCTTGACGTTGAGTGGTAGCCTTGAGCTCAGCAATGGCCTCCCATACCTTGGTTTCAAAACCAGATGGGGTCTCAATGGGAGGAGCGGGAGGAGTCACCTCAATAGAGGCTACCCTTTCATCCACATAATTTTGCACCTGGTATAGAGTGTTGCCTAGTGCAGCCTTATCTAGACCGTATTGATGCTGCAGGTGGCGGCCCCAAGTATTGAAATGAGCTCCTATCAATTTGAGTTGCAAGTTGACATGTTCTCTGAATTGATTGAGTTCACTAACCAGAGTCTTAAAGTCCTGCTGATGGTTTAATAGAAAAGCCTCAATTTTCTCACGCCAGGCTGCCTGATGTCCATCCAATTTGCATAGTTGATTTTTTATTTATCCAGGGAGTGAGGAACAAAGGGAGTTCAGGGAGGTGGTTATGTACTTCTGTGACACCAACAAATTGCGCTGATTGTCAGAAATACAAGCAAAGAGACTGTGTGACCATTCTAGGTAGGCCATATTTTGAGCGTGGTTGTTTGAGACGGCAAATGCTACAGCATCTAAAAGTTGATTTTGGGATCCCAAGGCAAGTTAATGGTGGACTAGGGCAGTTTGGATGAACTGGTTGACCAACACACCAATAGTATCCATGGATTCCATCAACGCGGGGGGAGACCAAAGTCTAAAAGGAAGAAGTACAGGTCTTTGGAGGCGTACCCAGGACAGAGGCCAGGGATAGAGTGCATGGCTACCATGCCAGAGTGGAGAAGGGAGAAGGCGGCAGCACAGGCTTGCTCATAGTTGAGAGAGAAAGCAGGAAGGGGGCCCACAAGGGCCTGGGAGACAGAACCAATACCATAGGATTTGCAGGAGCATTGATGATGTCTTCTTCTAGCGGGAGACTAGAAACTTTAGGTTGGTCTGGTACTTCAGAAAAAAAGGGAGAGGTACCAGAGAATGCGCGTGGGAATGGGGTAACCAAGGGGCTTGCAGCCCCTGTAGTGAGCACCATTTTGTTGTGTTTGGCTCCAGGGGACGACATCCTGGAGGACACAGCAGGAAATCTTTATTACAAAAGATTTGAGGTTTGAAGCTATCCTTGGGTTAGCCTTCAGGGCAAAATTAAGGACACATACCTTAATTTCCTGGAAAACAAGATGTAAAAGTCCTTTTGGCAGAAAGGACAGGAAAAGCTTGAAGATTATAAAAGCCAACACAAATGTGGATAAACTTAAACTTTATTGGGAATGAAGATTCTACTTTAAATAGTAGACAAAGGACAGTGATCAATCAATAGGAAGACAGAGTGGCTGAGGGGGTCAGGCTGGGATGAGGTCATACCAGGATCAACCATAGACAGGTACAATAATCCAGAATGGGTGGATATTGAACCAGACCCATTTACAGAAGGCAGGGAATTTCCAAACTTGAAGGCAAAACCAGCCAAATCTTTGCAACTATCAATATTTGAAGGCTGAATTAAAATAGCATTAATTGCGCAATTTACAACAAACTCACACAAGATGTGTAGTATGAGAAGCCTAAAATAGAAAACTATCAATTTAACAGTCAATCAACAGCTATCTAATTTAGGAACATAGGCATTTTATACATTTTCAATGCTCCAGATTTGTATGAAAAGGTTTTGAGAACCTTCCAAATATGGACTTGAGATTACAATAAAAATAAATCATTAAATTTTAAAATTTCTACTTTTAGTGATTTTATCCTAGGTTTTTTTACAATGGTTTTTACAAGCAATATCTTTGACAGCGCCAGCAGCCAAGCCAGCAGCGGCCAGACCAGCTTTAATGGAGGCAAGGCTCAGAACGTGGAGGCACCTTTTTTTACCCAAGCCTTTGAGGCGGGTAACAAGGAAGCTGACCTATTACTGTCCCCCAACCCATATGGCTTTGACTTGTTTGAGAGTCACTTAGCGTCTATCTCTGCCCTTGCTCCCACACCCACCCCTGCACAAGCTGCCCGTCAACCAACCAATCAGGATGGCAACCTTGATTTGGAACAACTTCCTGCCACTGCCCAACCTGCCACCCCCTCAGCCAATCAGGCTTCAGCTTACGCTGCCCAGCGCCCCAAACTCAGAATAATCACTGCCCAAATTCTTCAGGAAATTGTGGCACTCAACCTGCAGGGTCTGCACTGGGATCAGATAGCCAGCCAATTAAAATTTACCCAAGCCACAATAATGCAGGAATTCAACAACCTGATGAATAAGGGAACCTGATTGGGACAGCCAAGAAGCCAAAGAAGGCCACAGAGTCCCAGATCAATGAGGCATACCCAATAATGCTTGACCTCCTCCAGCGGGACCCCAAGCTTCCCTTGACCCAGATCCAGAAGCAACTTGCGCACCATCACATTTGGGTGTCTGAGTGCATGGTGCAGCTCTGGATGCACAGAAAGGTGACTTCAATTAGGGTTCTTACAAATTTTGCTGGCAACCAATGGGATGGCGCTGAGGATTACCCATATGACACCGCAATCAAATCAACCCTGGTCAGATGCTTGACAAGTCTAACAGATGACATCGTGTTTATCTTGTACTACAAGTTATTGATTGCATTTGAAAATTTCAGTCAGCAAGGAAAAGCTGCCACCAAGAATGGAAGGAAGAAGGTCAAGAAGGGGACATTCATTGGTGCATTTCTGTATGTTTCAGCCAAGGGTTTTGTCTACTATTGGACAAACCCTGATTTCATTGATGGGTACTCATACGGCCACATCCTTGGTGGATTGCTTGACTCCTGGGATGGCTCAAATTCCAAATACCAGGTTTTCTTGAGCCACCAGATGGAGGGAAGCTCAACCGCCATTGAGGCCATCCAGGAATGCGGGCACCAGGCCTCCGTGTACCCAGTTAGTCATACCAACGTACATCTGACAGATGTTGTGTTCTTTAATATTAGAGATACACTATGGGAGCGCCGTCCTCAGGCTTTCAACAACCTCTATCTTGGGGTCCTTGATCACAATTTTCTCTTTGGTCACCAAATGGTGGCTGACCTGTTTGCACAAATGGTTTTCCATGTGAACATGGGCAACCAATCACGCAAGGATAAGCACCTCTCACCCCGTGCCACAGCCACCTACCAGCCCATCCAGCCAATGACTGATGAGGAGTACAATGAGTGGTATATGGCGGTCATCACACACAATCCTCCTGCCTTCACCCCCACCACCAACACCCCCTGCCTGCAAACCCAACCCATCCAATCCCAGACCCCCCAGGCCAGCACCGCCTCTACGTCTTCCTTCCTGTGCCATTCTGCCTACTAGGCATCACTCTTCCCTGCCTCAATAAACTCCCTGGTCCAAAAAAAATTCTATTTATATTATCTTTATTTTGAATTTTAATTGTTCATGTTCTCTTTGTTTATAGTTGGCTATATTCTTTATGTTCAGCTTATTTCTATAAAATCATATATTTACTATGTTGTGTATCTAGATCCTGAACACAGTTATTTTTAGCACCCAAACATAGCCCCTTGTGAAAATATTAACAACAATTTGGTGATCAGCTAAATTTGAATTTGAAAATTATAGGTTAACTTTTTTTAGATAAAGTTGGTACTGATCCAAATTCAAAACCTTAATGATAAACTTTAAGCCAATCTGGAGCTGAGTGATAAAGTGATTGTTGTGACATAAAGGGTCATTCAATAATTCTTTGATGCATGTGCGCTAATTAATATGATTGGCTGGATGTTTTGCCATTGTACGACATTGCCGCTGTGGCAAGTTGTTGATGGACTAGTGCTAACCCAGCAGCTGATTGGGCACTAGTCTATCAACAACTTGCCACAGCGGCAATAGTGTACAATGGAAAAACATCCAGCCAATCATATTAATTAGCGCACATGCATCAAAGAATTATTGAATGACCCTTTATGTCACAACAATAACTTTATCACTTGGCTCCTGATTGGCTTAAATTTTATCATTAAGGTTTTGAATTTGGATCAGTAACAACTTTATCTAAATATAATTAACCTATAATTTTCCAATTTAAATTTGGTTGATCATCAAATTGTTGTTACTATTTTCACAAGGGGCTATGTCAAGCGCCAAAAACAATATGGTAATCAAGGAAACAATGCCAACAGAAAGCAAACAATACATAATGAGATGAGCGTAAAACATATACACAATGGGTAAAAAGATGGGATAATGTAGTAAATGAGAAAAAAAGGAATAAATAAAGAGGCAACAGTATCAAATTAATACAGAATTTATTGAGGCAAAAACTATAAAAACATATGGAAAGGTTAGTAAAAAATCAATGAGAGAATTGAAAAAGCTTCTGAAGGACCTTGACTTGGTGATTGCCAAAATAAAGGACATTGACTGCAAGGTCAAAGCAAAGGTGAAGTCCGCCGTCCTCACTGGGGACAAAATTGACAAGGTGTCCGCAAAAGCACTAATGTCAAAAATGCCTGACACCCCAGAGAAGACAATTGAGCGCTTACTAAATATTCAAAAAAAACTGTGGTCAAGGGGCTCCAGTTCAAGGCATACAATCTTTCTGCGCTGTCTGTCTGGGTTGATGACCCGGAGATGTATGCCCACCTCAAACCCGCCAAGCGTGCCAGGGCAGAGGATACTAAATTGCCCACACAACTGCTTGCGCCAAGAATGGCAAAGCTGGCTGAAGCTGCCAGCAAGGAAGAAACCCAAGAAGGTAACCTAAAAATTATAATTAATAAAAATTCTTAAATACTTACCTTTTTTTAGAAGATGTTGATGATGAACTCTGCCGGGTCCTGGTCCCATTTGTCCCCCTCACCTTCTATGCCAACTATGCTAATCATGTGGCAAGGCAGCTTTTCCTGTCCCCCCCTGTCTTGCAGGAGCTTGAAGACAGGATCCATGGTACATTCCCAATGTCCAGGGAGGCATTGGCTGGGCTTTTGCATGGTGAGGGGGCATCTGAGTAGGCGGTTACTGCCTACAAGGATGCCCAACTGGTTTGCCTGGACCTGGTTAACCTCAGTGAGTTTACTGTGTAAACTCCATTGAGCTTGTTTGGGACATCCTGGCAACGCTCCCATTCAAGAATATACTGGAGATGGGCCAGGCTCATGCAGCTGCTTGCTTCTGCTTCCCGGTGGAGCATAGCATCTCTTACCTGTTGGAGAACTTTGGGCGTGCGGTGTCAAAATTGGCTGTTGCAGACGCAACAGCCATAAAGAAGACAAAAATCCTCCTGGCAGACTTTGGGCTGGCCTGGAGTGCCAACAATATGGGGGTCCCTGCAGCTATGGAGCTGACCTTTGCCAAAACCAAACATGAGAAAAAGATTAGCGCTGTATACAACAAATTGTGCATGTTTACAGAAGCCTTTGCTGGACAAAGGCTTCATCTGGTTGTTTACCTGGGGTTCCTATTCTACTTTGGGATGGACGTGTCTGTAGAGGACCTGGACGGGGTCCTTCTGGGAATTGACAAGTCCCAGCTTGCACTGGACGGGAAGAAGGTCCCCCCTGGGTATGACTCGGTGGATCACATCATCCAGGACGCCCTGGTCCTGGCTGGCATCTTTGGGTTTGAAGCTCTGCCAGAAAAGCTGCTCCTCCATTCCCACCTCACCATCCTTCCTTTTACCAGCAGGCGCAAATACTTTAATACAGGTGTATTCACTGTCCACGGTGTGGCAGTAGAGGTTGTGCGCCACCTCCATTGCGAGGTGGGTACATACCGCCAAACCCATTATAGGTGCACTTAATTTTATCTCTATATCAATAAATATATTTATACTCTACTATATTTTTATATTATAAATAATTTTTCAAATAATATTTTAGCAAACAAGATTTTCAAAATATATTGCAGAAATGGGTTTCATAAAAGTATAAAATAATATGGTAATAAAATAAATTTCAACCTTACAATTTATGCTTAATTTTTTAAAACTATTTTTATATTTATTTGACCAAAGTGATTTAAATATTTTTGTGTCCCCAGTATTGAGTGTTTGGGATTACCTCAGATGGCATAATAAAATAATATATAATAAAATAAATTGCTTAATCTATTGATGGATCTTCTGAATGTGATTGCGGGCGTGGAAACATCTAAATATAAAATGATAATTAATAAATCTTGAATAGCAAATAAGAGAATATAAAAAAGTTGGACACACTAAGCGTTTAATTGATTGGCTGTTTGGCTAGGCACGCGGGGATGAAAAAATCAGCGTGGCCATAGAATTTGGCCATGGTCTCAGCTGGGAGGGTATGGATCCCGGCCTGCAGCAAATCAAACAGGTCCTTGGTCCCTGTTGGGGTTCCTCGCTTGACAACTTGCTTGAGTCACCCAAAGACTTCCTCAATGGGATTTAGGAAGGGCAAATAGGCAGGGAGGAAGAGAAGGTGTAAATTTGCCGTAGTCAATTGCTGGGGGGCCACTGCAATGCTTGTGTCAATCATTGGGAATTCCCTGAGAATGTCAGCCACCTTGTGGAGACCAACATTGTCCAACACAATCACATTGGTGAAGCCCGGGCTTGTGCGCCTCAGGTGCTCCTGGACCAATTGGAGGAATGACAAGAAGGTACAGCTGTTGTGAGAACCCAATATCATTTGATAAAGCTCAACCCCCTTTGGACCAAGGACACCATTGAGTAGGCTGTGGCGTGGACTGCAGCACGCCAAGCCATCCCGTCATTGGAGCCTTTGGGGACATACCTATACTCATTGCGCATCAACAAGGCAAATGCTGATTTGTCAATATAATAGAATTTCACTGTCCCCTTGACTTTGAGGGCAGTGTACGCCTCAGCGTGATTTTTCTGGGTCTTGATATTGGCTGGGCTGTTCCAATTGTAGGGGGATACCCTGAGCTTTTTCCAGGAAAAGCGCATTCCCTTGACCAAATGATAATAGAAGGAAATTGAGGCCTTGATCCCAAAAGCAGACTTGACCATGGCCTGTATATTTGCCAGTTCAAGATGGCAATCTTGGGTTATCCACTGGTGGATTGCCCATTTGTGCTCCTTGGTGAGCATGGTTGAAACACGCAAGGATTTCTCTGCGGCAAGGACTTGGCCAGTATCAATGAACTTGTTGAAGGTCTTTGAGGCGTACTTGGGATCCACCCCAACAAGAGCCACAGCCGCCTTGTAATCACCAGATTCCTGCATGAGCCAGAGAAGGATGATGTGCTTAATGTCAGGAATGCGCTTGTGAGTGGGCTTTTTAGCAGTGGGGATTGGCTCATTGGCGTTGGGCACAACACAGGGCATGAGCACCTTGGTGTAAAACGCTGCAACCTTTTTTAACACCAGCTGTCCCTCATTGGTTTGATAGAACTGGGGCTCCTCATCATCCTCCTGATTGCCATCACTGACGTAGGGCTTGTAGCTAGTATCAAGTACAGGCTTCACCTTCTCCAGCATAGCTGACAGGACCGACTCTTGCCGGTACACAACGTGAAACACATACAAAGTAAGTTCTACCTCCTTGTTTCTAACTTTCTTTGTAGTGGTGACTTTGGTGGGCTTCTGGGTCAGCTTTGGAACCCAAGGGTTGATGCTCTGCACCCTAGCAGCTTGTGCTCCTTGAACTGGCTGTGTTAGTGCAGCATCACTGTTGAACTTGTCTCTCCTGTCTTCTCCTTGAGTAGGCACTTGGGTTGCACTAACTCTGTTCTTTGACCCGCGGGGGCAACCGCAACCGCGGTGCACAACGGGTGCAATGGTAGTCTGTTGCTGTGTTCCTTCCATTTTGAGAATTTAATAAAATATTAAATTAAAACTTAATTAAGGTACTCCCTATTTTTAATTTTTGCTTTTATCTGTTTATGGATATTTAATTAATATTTTTCCCACCCAATATCACAATTATAGATTTTTTATTTCTTAATTAGTTGTTTCTGGTTTTACAACGCCCATTTTTGAATACCCAAAATAATTTCCACCCATTTCCCCAGATTTTACGCCAAATTAAGCACCAAACACAATATTTTTAAAATTTATGTTTCAGATCTTGAGTCTTATTTCAGATACCTTGGTATCATTCATGATTACAATCCATTGCACACATTGCGTGAGTGATTTCAATTACATAGTGAGTTTCTATTGTGTTTTGTTTTTGGATTGAGTTTTGACACACCACGCTTGGGTGTATTTTTTCACCAATTCACATAGTAAACATATGTACATCAAAAGTCAACTCACCCCATTTGTTTGTGAATCAATGTATTTTGGATTATATTTTGAATGGTTTTGCTTTGCGCATGAGTACTTTGTTGCTGTGTTGACCCATTTTGCCCATTAACACCAATAAACCCTGTTAACAGAGTGTATATTTTAACCTGAGAGTTGGATTTAGTTTAAATCTGAAATCATTTTGCTTAAATCTGAAGTATTTTTGCTTGTTGCCATAGCTTTTAAAACTACTGTAGACATCATTTAAAATTAACAAATCTGAAATTACGGGATTGTCAAATCCAAGAACCAAATTTCAAATCAAAATGAGGTGGATTTAAAATAAATATAATTTATGGGTGTCTCAAAAAGGATAATAAAGGATCTAGAGTGGATTTGTGCAAATTCTTTTATTAATCATAGGCATTCTCAAAAAGCACTTATTCCATTTTAGGACAGCTAAAATTTAGATGCTTGATTACAGTAGATTTTAAAAAATACTAATAATAAAATAGAATTATATATTACAATCTGTTTTTACCATGTTGCCTTTTCCTTGGTGTGTTGATAGTTCATTTGCTGTTGATAAGGTGTTTGCATTTGATTAGATGGTTTCATCTCCAGTTGCCTTGGCAATAGGAAATTAAGCCGCCTCCGCAATCACAGTTGGTCTCAGGGAGGCAGCTTGATTTCCTATTGCCAAGGCAACTGGAGGTGAAACCATCCAATCAAATGCAAACACCTTATCAACAGCAAATGAACTATCAACACACCAAGGAAAAGGCAACATGGTAAAAACAGATTGTAATATATAATTCTATTTTATTATTAGTATTTTCTAAAATCTACTGTAATCAAGTATCCTTAATAGCAGTACATGAATACATAGTGCAGTAAACTGATGGTTTATCTTTTCCTCTCCTTTGTCCTTGAAACAAAGTTTTGTTGGCCCCTTGGCTACGCCAGGGGCCAAAAAACTTTTAAAAAATTTCTGCGTCATCAGGAGAGTAGCTCATAAATCATTATATGGGTTTATGGTTGCTATATTAGTGATTTAGAGTGCAGAATATTGCATCATTTCCAGTTTAGACACATTTACATTTCACTTAATTTCATGTCTAAATATGGTTGTTGAGATTGTATTTTCCATTTGATTTTATCCAGAGTGGAGCTTCTTTATTTAGGTTGATTTGTCCTAGTTTCTTACTTTACATTCAATTTGGATTCCAGTTCACGCAATTAATATCTGAGTTTACTAGTGGCATTCAAAAGTGATTTGAAATTTGGTTCTTGGATTTGACAATCCCGCAATTTCAAAAAACATAGTAAACTTAATGAAAATGGTTGATGGATTTGAACACTTAAAATCTGATTCCAGTTACTTCATTTGGTCCATTGGATTTATGCAGCTCAACTTGAACTTTGCAAAATGTCTATGAGTTCCCGCATTTTCAAGTATTCAAATAAAAATACAAAGAATTCAATTTAATTAAAAAAAAGGCCATCCCGCAAAAGTGATTCAAAATTTAGACCAAGGATTTGACAATCCCGCATTTTTACGTTCAGGTTCTGAATTTACAGTAAACTAGAGAATGACATCTGCTTCCAGCTGGTCCCTGGCTATGACCCAGGACACACTTTGGGAACTGGTGGACAGGAACCCCACAGTGGGACAAACAAATTGTTGCCAAGAGGGCAATTGTGAGGAGTTAAGTTGTTCTGGCTCCCCATGATGGTACTCATCAGTGGTTTCTGTAGAGGCCTGTATGGTTAGAAGTTTTGTTGGTGGCCCCCAATCCCAAGGCAGGCTGTGAGGACAGCTGAGAAGATAAGGTGGTTCATCTCCTTAGTCCTGGGGAAGGGCAACAAAGCGTAGTGTCTTGGACTTTCTGTTGTTTAAAGTCTAGATGATTTATGTGGTATTATTGAGGGGTAATTAACTCAATTATAGCACAAACTATCATCAAGTGAATGAGCTTTATTATATACTTTCAGCCTTGGTGAGGCATGAATAGTGAAAAATATTGTACAGTGAACCCCAAACACTTGGTGCTGTCTGGAATTCCCTTTTGGGAGTGGTATTGGAGAGGTTTTTCAGGAAATGAGTTGTTAATCCCTGACTTGCATTGGTTTTGTGAATCTTTAGATGCTTTCATGCATCCAAATTCAGCTTCTGCAGCTACTGCATTAATTGTTTTGCAGGGCAGCCTGTCAGCCCCATCTAAATTTGGTAGATTCCATATTTGGGCAACAGTTCCCCCAAATTAGTATTTGAGGAAATTTCCTTTTTTGGTTTCCAAATTTGGAAATTTTTCATGGAGTGGAGGGGGCTGACAGGCAGGTGCAGGTGGGCAGTGGCTGGCCGTGCAGCTGATGGAGGCCTGGCAGCTGGCCGCAGGCAGGCTATAAAAGGCCTTGCTGTTAGAATTTGAATTTTAAAATTCTTTTGTGAAAACTCTGCTTTCTGCAGCAATTTACCCAATCAAGGTAAACTGCTACACATATTTTAAGTCTCTATTTTTCGGTGATATACTACAAATGTTGGTATTTTTTGCACTTTTGTCAGGAATATTGCTGACACAAGGAGACCTCTAGGAGGTGTGGGGACCGTGAAGAAAATGATAAAAGTCAGGAACCAAGTCCAAAATAAATTTTAACTTTTAAAGGGAAGAGCACCAAGGGCATAAAGCCAGGGTGTACTTTTTAAAAGTTTATTGTTAAATAGACAAGCAAGGACCCAGGGGACCTGTTTCTCTCTTTTAAAGGGAGTTTTTACAAATTGGTGTCCCCTTTTAGGGCACCTGAGTGGGGGGCAATTCTGATTGACTGTAAGATAAAATTTTCAACCCTGAGTCAGGGTGGTTGAAAGGGTTTACCATAAATTCTGGGGTTAAATTTTGTCATGGTGAAGTAGAGTGAGAGCTTGTTGTAGCTGATTAAATGAGGAATATACGCCAAAATAAGAATGTTATTACCAATGAGAAGAAGACAGTGTATATTTAATCTGAAGTGACAACCCTTTAAGAGGGAATATAAAAAAGTACAGCAGATTAAAATGCACAGGTACAAGAAGAAGACTTGAATTTGACTTGAATTCAGAGAATCAGCTGCATAGATGGGTTCACATTCAATTTTGAAAAATTCAGGGATCATTTCAGCAGGGTGAGGAAGATTTCCAGGAGATTGCAGTGGTGAGAATGCAGAATCTAGTAATCTGGTTATTACAAATCTGATTGGAAAAAATTGTAAAAAGTGAATCATGAGGAAATATATTTTATTTGAATTGAAAATATCAAACTGCAGAGGTAGTTTATTAGAAATTGGTGTTACTTAACGCTCTTGGGTACATCTTAATGAGGTGGTCTTGTTGTACATGATATTTAGTCAGCTTACAGATACCACTAATGATGGTCCTGTAATCTATTACCTGACCTCCTTGGAGGTCAAGATTTGAAAACCAACATTTGGTTTTAGGGGAAATTGAGCGTGGGGTATCCACACCTCTCTTGGACTCAATTTACCTTGCTATCATCCCCTTTCAATCAATTGTTGAGTTTAAATCTATGATTGCCACAAGCAGGCAGAGCTTCAGAACAGGTTTTCCCGGATGGTGACGCTTTTCTTCCTATCTACACCTGCGAAAAATGTCTGTGAAATTAATCTCTTTCTTTGGTGAAGGGGACTTCCATCCTCCCAGAAGTGCTGCCAGTGCATAGTTCTTGTGATCAGGAGTAGTTTCATGGCAGCTAAGATGGCCTTTATCAGACCTATTTCTTAGGGGCTGTGCAAATAGAAATTTTGGAGTATCTCTTGGGCGTGAGTAATATTACAGTATGGGATCTAACAGTTTCTAAGGCTGGGTATTCTTCCACAACACTAGGTATTGAAGGCGCTTACAAGATAGTTTAGACACAATGATTAATTATAGTTCATATTCCAATTGACCATCCACTATTATAAGGTCAGTAATGGATGCATGGGGTTCTTTATACTTGGTTAAGAGGCATTCATGGAATGTAATGAAGATATGGAAGGAGGGGGAAGGTCTAGTTAATAAGCTGGT
Organism: Entomophthora muscae; assembly: GCA_014839935.2. Classification (NCBI taxonomy): domain Eukaryota; kingdom Fungi; phylum Entomophthoromycota; class Entomophthoromycetes; order Entomophthorales; family Entomophthoraceae; genus Entomophthora; species Entomophthora muscae. Next base: position 31,892 of record QTSX02004563.1, on the reverse strand, counting down.
GATCCAATCTTCTTTAGGATTTTGAAGGGACCTACTCTCTTGGGGCCTAACTTCCGGCAAGGGACCTTCAGTTGCATGGTCTGGAAGTCAACCAGTACCTAGTCATCAATCTCATACACTGGGCATTATTCTCTCTTCATGTCTGTGTATGCCATGTAAGTTGCCATGTCATTTTCAGGGACTCTTTGACTTCTTTGTGAATTCTTTTTAGGCAGGCTTCTTGTAAGGATACCAATTTTACTTTGCTACCTGAGAGTAAACCAAAATTACATTGGGGATTGTAGCCATAATTTGCTTATAACGAGGAGACATTGAATGAGGAGTGGAGGCATTATTGTAGGCAAATTGAGCCATTGGATTGTTTTGGGACTAGTTGTCTTATTCAGAATTAGAGTAGCATCTAAGAAATGTATCCAAACATCAATCCACCCTCTCTGTTTAATCATCAGACTGGGGTGGTGGGCTGTTGATCTGCATAACTTGATACCAAGAGTTCTGGAGAATTTATCCCAGAATTGAGCTGTAAATTGAGATCCTATTCTACTTATAATCCCCTGGAAAAACCACCATGATCAATAAAGACGTTATTGACAAATGTTTGACCATCTGAACTGATGTGATTGTAGTCTGATAGGTTATGAAGTGGCTCATCTTTGTGAAACAATCCACTACTACTATGACTGCATCATATCCATTGGATGGGGAAGTTTGACTATGAAGTCTACTGAAAGAGATATTGTTGCAAATTAACTAATGATAGTTCAGTATTTGATTGGGGAAGACAATAGTCCAATATAAAGGAAAAGAAATTAATAGAATAAGGTATTGTTTATTTTAGAATAATGTGACTAATATAGTATACAGGGAAAACCACTGTGCCACTAGGAGGTGGCACAGTGGCAGGTTCCATATAAGGTTTGGGACTGTGGAAAAGCTTGTGTGGGGATCAGCATGTTGAATTGGAAACACTCCCTATTAGGAGATAGTACCTTTAATTTGAAATTGTCATCAGATTGATCCATTTTGTTAGACACATCATGGGGCAGCTCATTGAGTGCCCCCTTTGTACTGTGAGATAAATTAGCAGGCAAGGATGTAATCTTGGTTGCAACAATGTCCAGGGACTTTTTGAAATCTTTAGAGGGACCAGTAGACCTGTTTGTTTGAGATGGGAGGGCTTTAATCTTATGAAAACCACACATCCTTTCAGGTACCTTGCTACATTGGATGTAAGTCCTCTCCAATAAAATTTTCTTCAGATTATTTCTATGTTTTTGTTTTCCCTTTGGTGTCCAAATAATACATTTTCATCATGGTCTTGGATAACTTCTTGGCAAATGTCTTCATTAGGTACCCATAGACAACTTTTATTAATTATGGTACTATCTTCAGAACTTTAGCAATTATGGGGAGTTGATTGATTTTCCCCCTTCAACAAATGTGGATAACACTTATTCAAGGGTTGTAGCAGATTAACTCTGGCTACCAGGTCTAAGCTGCAGTTCTTGAACGCTTAAATTGCATATTGTTTTCATGGGGTGTAGATAAGATGGCACTGGGGGTGTAAGAATAGGGAGCAGGTTAGAAATAAATAAAACAATTCTCTCAATCATAATAAAATCATGATTTCAGCAACAACCAAATGGTTCTCACCAACAATTCCTGGGGGCCAAAGGGGGATGGAATCAACTGAACACACAAAGCAACAGATAAAACTAACTGACCAGTTTCGCTAACAAACTTCAAACTTTATTAGAGTAGAGAATGACAAAGCAAGGTCTTTCACAACTCTTGCATTAATTTAATGGGAGGGAATGGAATTTGGATGGGAATTTGAATGTCCAAAACTGATTGACCAATGATATGAGGGAATATGAATGTATCTCTTGAGGTGGGAAAATCCGGAAAAATCCAAATGGACAAATCAAAGGGAAAAGTGAATCAACTAAAATTTGAGGAACCTGGCTTGAATGCAATTATCACTTCTCCCAGCCGCTCTTGCACATGATATTTAATCAGAGGTGTCTCTTGGATGGGTTAGGTGGGTGAATTTTAAAACTAATTCTGCAATTAATAGTGTGAGAAACTTTCTTGGGTTTTTTAGTAAATCTTTGTAAAATATCCAGGAATAAGTTGGCAGAGATCTCCAAGCATTTGGTGAGGATTGAAGTAGAGTCTCAAAGGGGAGGCGTAACTTTACAGGGGGATTATAACCCTTGTATTGAATTCTTCTTCAGCCTTGATGTCTGTAAGAAACATGGGGTTGTGACTGAGAGAATCAGCTAAGTGGTTATCAACACCCTTGATGAACTCATTGGAACTTGAACTTAACTAGAACTTCATGCCATCTTTTCTGACGTTCAGTTAGAAGACATGGTTCTTGGTAGTACAGCAGGGCTTTGTTATCTGTCCTTATTTTAAATGGGTGTGTAGCAAACAAAGATGATGCTGCCAACATTTTATAGACTCTATCACTGCTAATAACTCATTATATTATATCATGTAGCTGAGCTCTTTGGATCTCATTTTCCTAGAGAAATAGCCCACAGGGTATTCTAGTCAATCATCAGCAGTTTGTAGAAGGACCAAAACAATGGCAAATTTGGAGGCATATGTGGCTAAGATGAAGGGTTTGGAAGCATCAACATGGCAGAGCATGATTGCAGAACACATGATGTTCTTAACAGCATTGAACGCAGCATCACATTGTAGGGATCATTCCAGAGTTTTTTTCCCACTAGCAGCGTAAAGGGGGGGCTGCTGTTTCTGACAAGTGGGGGGTGAAGCATTTCAAGAAGTTGCATGTTCCCAGGAAACTGCAGAGTTGGGTAATGTTTGTTGGGGTCTGCCAATTCCTTATTGCAGCTCCCTTGTCAGGAGAAATGGCATGGCCTTTCTCTAAAATCATATTTCCTAATAAAAAACCTTACTCTTGAAAAACTCACATTTGCTAAGTTTGATGACAAGATTGGCCTTTTGGATCCTTTCCACTACAGTACAAAGGTGGGTGGTATGAGACTTCTCATACGGAGAGTATAATAAGATGCCACCCATGTATGCAATAGCATAGTTCCCAATGAGGTCACCCAAGGATGCATTGATCATCTTTTGGAAGACTGCTGGGGCGTTCTTTAGACCAAAGTGCATTACTTGGTACTGAAATATACCTTTTTTAGTCCTGAAAGCAGTGAGCTATTTCTGACCTTCTTTAATACAAATCTGTTTGAACACATTTAAAAGGTCCAGCTTTGAAAAGATCCTAGCTTTCTCCACTTCCCTGGAGATTTGGGATTCAATTGGTATGGAGTATAGATCAGTTACAGTCACATCATTCAAGTTGCCAAAATTAATGCAAAGATGTAGTGATCCATCAGACTTCTGGACAAACAGCAGCAGAGAGTATATGAGAGAAGGCTTTCTAAAGATTTTTTTAGCTTCAATATCATTAGCTCATTCTTCTAGGCATCTTTCTCCTTCAAGTTCAAGGGTTATATGGGAGAGGCTACTTTCATCAGATTAACAGTAAGTTTCAGGATTGACAATTCATTACCCCGGGAAACCCGGACCCAAGGGCGGGATTTGAACCCTGAACCTACATTCCTGTGGGCCGCTGGGCCCATGGACCAAGGGCCTGCTTGCCCGTGTTTTTTTTTGGGATCAAGCCCTGCAAGCTGAGGCTCCTGCTAAGTCCCAAAGCCATAATACCTGCACCAGCTCAACCATGGTGGCGCCCAAAGAGGAGCCTCTTGAATTACCTAATGGAAGCAGAGATGGCGCCTCTGTAATTTCATGAGTTTGAAGTCCTCTCAAGTAACCAATCAAACCCTACTGCCAAAGATAAACCCGGGCTTTGGGCCCAACCCCGTGATCACAGCAAAGAATCAAGAAAATTGAGTGACCAAATTGGATGTTCTGACCAATGAGAGAACACCCAGCTGAGGTGCCATTTTGCCGCTCCCACACCCAGGCCCTCTGGCTGCCTGCCCGCACTTTTCCCAATATTTTGGTAAAGCCCTGATGGAAAATACTAAGTTTGGAGGCAGAATGCTATATATGCCTATAGATTCTGCGCTCAAACCTTATTGCCATTTTTAAATAAAGGTTATGTTACTTTGGCTCTTACAGCTATTGCCATATTTTGTATTTGCCGTCTATCAATTCAGTTAAAGATCTCCCGGCCCTCCTTCCTCACTGCCCACAGTTTTCCGTCCACCTGGTGTACCCTTCAGGCCCGTTCACTTCACTGATTATCCCTTGAAGCCCAAATACAAGGACTATACACCAGAGAAATCCTCAAACTTGACCCACTAGCCCGCATCCAATCCGCTATTAGATAAAGCCGCCAAGGCCCATGGATATTCTCCACCCCAAAACTATTTAGAGGAAAATTTAATTATCTCCCGGCCTACAATATCTATATGGAACCACCTGTAGCACCCAAACCAATGCCAGCCTCTTCACCCGGCCTTCCAACCAACCATACCAGCAAGCTTTTTGGTATAGTGTACATCATTCTCACAGGGGTGGTGGACACCATTGTACTGGCTGCTGGCCTGTGGTCTTGGGTGGGGAAGTCTGCTTCCTACCTTCTAAAGTTAGCTCCTCTCTTGTGGTGGGCCCTGCCCGCAAAAACCCCGGCCCAAGTTACCCCCGGAAACGGCGGTCCAGCTGCCCAAGGCTGGATCCCTGACAGTAAGCTTGAACTCAAAGTCAAACTGGGAATGTGCAGGGAGACCATCAGCAATCTTAGAGTCAAAAGCTGCATATAAGTGTGAGAGAGACGGCAGGAGAACATCAAAGGACATGGAGAGGATTGCAGTTACTGAGGGTGTTACAGAGATATTAGAAGCTTCCTTTCCAAACAGGATCATAGGAACTTCTAGGGAAATCCTGGTGGGATGAGATATCCTCAGTAGGTTATCTTTAAGAACTAATATAATATTGTGTTCACGCCAGCATTCCACGCCTAGGATAGCAGGTATGTTTGATGTTTTGCTACAGTGAAATCAGCAACAAAGGTGTGATCAGTGATAGATAAGGAAAGCAGTTGATGTAGTCTGAATGAACATAAAACATTGGATACTCCTTCCTAGCATAGAGAGCCAGGATTATATTCTAGACCTAGATTATCAATCAGATCTTTAGAAATAATTTTTTTGATGGCTCCAGTATCTACTAAAGCAACAGCTTTTGATAGATGGGATGTGGAGGCAAAGGAACAATAGAGCAAAAAATATCTCTTCTTTGTTTTATTTGATAGAGGGGGATGATTGTAATACACTTGTACCTAAATTTGAGGGGCTGTTTGGGAGGAAAAAAAGTTTTCAATAAAGGCTACAAAAGATTAGTACAAGTAAGTTCAATGAAAGTTGTTTTAGGCCAGGGAGTAGGCACAACCCTAGCTATGGTGATAATGTGGTGATTCATAATATCTTGGCTTGAACAAATAGCAATAGATAATTCTGATTGAAACATATAAGTTTACAGGCATTGGTAGTGTTACCTGGATTGGGCGCTTGGGAGTCAGCAGAGGTCAATTTTGCCAGGGTAGCACTGGAGTTGTTAATATTGTAGAAGGAGATTGCAGCCAAATTAGGAATGCTTTGAGGAGGCGAGCTGTTGACAGGAGCTACAACTAGAGTAGAGACTAATGTCACAAGGGATTGAGAAACATCAGAGGATATGGAGCCTTGTGAAGTGGCTGACTCCTGCTGGCTTTGCAAGAAGTTCAACATGGGAAGAGTTTCCAACAACAGAGGCTGTGTGGGCTGTTAGGACGTTATCAATTTAACCCCAACTGCTTGCACAAGGTGATGTATCATATCAGAGACAGAAGCAGAAGGGTGTGACCAAGGTGACAAGCTTTGATTGGTGTGATCAAGAATAAGATACAGGGTCACAAGCTTAGCACTTTTGGGGAGTGATGATTTTTCAGTACTGGCCTGGAACTGCTTGAGGTGCAAGGGTAGAGGTTGAGGGCCTTGGGAGCTCAATAATAGGGTTTTGTAGTCAAGCAAAGAGGAAGTTACTGGAGTTTGACACGTCATCAAGGGAATTAGGGTAGACACATCATCAAAGGAGTTGGGTGCTTGTTCAAGAATAGAAAAACACCACTCACAGGATTCAGGCTCTGCTTGTTTTATTAAGAAGCTGAGAAGCTTCTGAGGGAAACCATTCTGAGTCCACGCCTCAGGTAGTGCCAAGATTTTTCTTGTAGTGGTTAACAATGGGGATGGAAGGCTAGGAGAAGGCAACCAGAATTTGAGGCGTGAGAGTAGAGTACAATGAGGTTGTGTGATCTTAATCTTTGCAAAAGATGGGTATAATAGAGGAAAGAAAACCACTGCAAAAATACTCCAAATTGAAGTAATGAGCATTGTGGAAGGCACCACTGAGATATCCATGATGCAAGAGAAAGATCTAACAACAAAGATGCATAGGTTGTATAATATATCAAACTTAGAGCAGTTTGATAATTTCAGGGTAAAGTAGAGTGAGAGCTTGTTGTAATCAATCAAATGGGGAATGTACACCCAAATGAGGATAACATTACCAATGAGGAGGAGACAGTGTGTGTTTACTTAGAAATGATAACCCTTGAAAAGTGAATAAGGAAAGGTGCAGCAGAAGATTATGCACAGGTATAAGATGAAAGCTTTTGTCAGGGATCCAGTCTCAGGCAGCTGGCCCGCCGGTTTTGGGGGTGACTTGGTCCAGGGTTTTTGCGGGCAGGGCCCATCACAAGAGAGGAGCTAACTTTAGAAGGTAGGAAGCAGACTTCCCCACCCAAGACCACAGGCCAACGGCCGGTACAATGGTGTCCACCACCCCTGTGAGATTGATGTACACTATACCAAAAATCTTGCTGGTATGGTTGGTTGGAAGGTTGGGTGAAGAGGCTGGCATCAGTTTTGGTGTTAAAGGCAGTTCCATGTAGATATTATAAGCCAGGAGTTAATTGAATTTTCCTCTAAATAGTTTGGGTGTAGAGAATATCCACGGGCCTTGGCGGTTATATCTAATAGCGGATTGGATGCAGGCTAACAGGTCAAGCTCAAGGATTTTCTCTGGTGTATAGTCCTTGTATTTGGGCTTCAAGGGATAATCAGTGAAGTGAACGGGCTCAAAGGGTACACCAGGTGGACGGAAAACTGTGGGCAGTGAGGAAGGAGGGCCGGGAGATCTTTAACTGAATTGATAGACGGCAAATACAAAATACAGCAATAGCTGTATAAGCCAAAGTAACATAATCTTTATTCAAAAATGGCAATAAGTTTGGAGTGTGGGGTCCTTGGGTCTATATAGCACCCCACCTCCAAACTTAACATTTTCCATGGGGGGATCATCAGGGCATTGGGAAAGGCAGGGCCGGGGGAATTGGGTACTTGGGTCTAAAAGCAGCAAAATGGTACTCAGCCCGGGAGTTCTTTCATTGATTGAGACTCCCAATTTAGCTACCTGATTATCTTGCTCTAGTGTCGTGGTCATGGGGCCGGGTTGCGGGCTGGTGCCTCTTCCTTGGGTTGGCTCTTGATTGGTTGCTGGTGTAGACTTCAAACTCATGAAGCTAATAATTGTTGCCTGGGCGCCTCCATTAGGTGTTGTGATTGGCACTCCACTTGGTGCAATAATTTCCTTGGCTTGATCTGCTTCACTGGATGGGCCATCATCTTCAGCGTCAGCTTGCAGGGGCTCAACCCCAGAAAACTGCGGGCGGGCGGTCCCGCGGTCCATAGGCCTGGCAGCCCGGGGGGATCCAGGTTCCGGGTTTGATTCCTGCTCTTGGGCCTGGGGTTCCAGAGGAGGAGAATTGTCAATCCTGACAGCTTTGATTTGACGCACAGTCAGAGAAATAGCAGCATAGATGGGTTCACACCCAATTTTGAAAATTTCAGGGGTTGTTTCATCAGGAGGAGGAAGATTCCCAGGATTTAGAAGTGGTAAAAATGCATAGTTTAATAATCTTGTTATTAAAAATATCATTAGAAGGTATTGGAATGAGTGAATTATGAGGCAAGATATTTTATTCAAGTTAAAATATCAAACTACTAAGATAGGGGTTTAGAATTATTATAACTTAAAGTCCTTAGATGAATCTTGATGAGGTGTCCTCCTTATGTTTGTTACTTGCTTGACTTACAGATATCACTAATGGTTTTTCTGTAAGCTATTACCTGACCTCCTAGGAGGTCAGGATGTATCAGGAATGACAATTCATCCTTACCCAAAACCCAAGGTATGAGACCAGGTTCAACCCCTGAGCCTAACTCTTTGCGGCCTGCCAGTTCAGTTGACCAGGAGCTCAGCTGCCCACAGTCTATTAATAGTATGCCTGTTAGTAAAATTGATGCCAACCTGCCAGGATCTGAATTCTTGCCTATACCACAGAGTTTTGTAATCAAATTGTCAGTGCCTGGCAATGAAAGTTCCACAAAAATGTATACACAATGCTGGTAGTTTTGGCAGCAGAATCAGCAATTCTGCCAATGAGAACTGCCCCCAAACCTGCCCAAAGTCCAAAATGGTGCTGGTCCCAAATACCTGCCCAGAACCAATTATCAAGTTGTCAAACAGAAGGGGTTGAAGGCCTATTCTGCAGAGATAGCCAATGGCATCCCTCCTGTGCCTGATACCAGCCTGTCTGTAAAGTTACACCTCTCTCTTAGGCCTCTACTACTATTCCTGCCAAATGCTTGGGAATTTCTACCAAATTATGTTTGAATATCTATCCAAAACGTTACTGAAAAAGCCCAAGAAAAGCCCTCAATTTAATATTTTGGAATTATCCTGAAGATGCCCCCACCTAATCCACCCAAGAGACACCCCTGGTTAAATATTATGTGCAAGAGCGGCCATGAGCAATGGTAATTGAATCCAAAACATATTCCTGATTTCAGTTGGTTCAGTTTTCCTTTTGGTTATGTCCATTCAAAATTTGTCAAGATCTTCCTGCCTCAAGAAATGCATTCATATCTGCTCATATCATTGGTCAATTGGTTTGTGACATTCAATCTACCACCCCAATCCCATCTCATCCCTTAAATGAATGCAAGAGTTGTAAAAGACCTTGCTTCATCATTCTCTACTCTAATAAAGTTTGAAATTTGTTAGTCTAATTTGACCATTTGGTTTTTTTCTGTTGCTTTTGGTGTTCAGTTGATTCCTTCCCCCCTTTGGCCTCCCAGGAATTGTTGGTGACAACCTTTTGATTGTTGCTGAAATTGCAATTTTACTCTGGTTAATAGCTTGGTGTTATTTCCTCTTAACCTGCTCCCCAATTATCATACTGCCCCCTCTAGAATCCTGATATCAGCCTGCCCAAGCTCAAGAAATTTGGCCAGACAATGAGGCCTGGCAGAGCGGTATAAATACCTGCCAGGCCAAGATCAATCCCCATTGTCATTTTTAAATAAAGGTTATGAGATATTGGGGGTTCAGATATTATCATATTTTATCCTAGTCATCTGCCAGTTAAGCCCAAAATTTTCTGATCCTCCTGCCGCCCTGCCAGCTACCTATTGTCTGCCAGGTGCTCCATTTGGTCCCGTCCATTTTACAGAATGCCCTTTGAAGCCTGAGTGTAGAGATTACACCTCTGACCAGATATTAGCACATGATCTCTTGGCCTGATTCAAGCGCTAGCCAGATACAACAGGGAGGGCCCTTGGCACGTTGCTGAGCCCTGCCTGTTCAGAGATAAATACAACTTCCTCCCTGCCTACCCTTAGACATGGAACCGCCTGTCACCCCCAAACCAAAGCCCACATCTACTGCCAAGCTCCCCCTGGACTATACCAACAAGCTATTTAGGATTGTATATATTATCCTCACTGGGCTGATTGACACTATCATCTCAACCTCCGGTCCGTGGTCGTGGGTGGGCAAGTCAATGTACTATCTCATTAAGTTAGTGCCAATCCTTTGGTGGGCTCTGCCCACCCAGTCTGCAACCCGCCAGTTCCCAAAGGCTAGCAAGCCAGCCAATCAGGGTTGGTTCCCTGACAGGGTGTGAAAACCAAACAATAGCTTCAAGGAAAGCTGAGTGTGAGACATCTGTGTCCCCCTCAGACTCAATTTTTTCTGCCACCACCCACCTGCAATTAATTGTTAGATTTAAATATACAATCAACGCAAGCGGGCAGGGCTTCTGGGTGGGGTCCCCCAGGTGGCGGCGCTTTTTCCTGGCCGCACCCAGAAAAACCATGTCTGTGACAGCTTTGGAAGATCTGAATTTCCTTGGAACTCAAATGTTTGATCCTAGTGCGATTTCTGGATCTTGTGTTATGGCCGCCTTCACTTGGCAATCGAGTCAACTGTTGGGGAGATGATTTCCTAAGAGGGAGTAACTGAAAATGATGCACCATTTGGATTCATCATCGTAACTACTTCTATTGAACTTATTGGATGCATCAAATTAAACATCGTGGTGGTAAGCTATCATGCTTTTGTCATGGGCTTCAAATACAGACCAAAGTTGTATATTGACTTATTGTTCAAGCCTTTAACCGTCCAATAGATCATATTTAATAGGTATTGTAACGATAAAAATAGGATAATTGCTTTTTTAATTTTGCCCCAGCCCTCCTTAGATGGGTAGAAAGATTTGTTTCTTAAAAATCAGATTTTACCGATTTTTGGCTTTCCGGAATAATGACGTGTCGGAAAATAGGCTTTCAATCTGTATGATCAATCTGGTACGAGTTTCTTTGGCGTACTAGTAGGGGTCTTGATTCCCACCCAAATTCATTCAGAGCATCATATTTTAGTTTAGATTTTAAATGACTTTGGATAAGAATCGATTGCCATAGTAATAGGTAGGCCGATGACGTCTGGGATTGGACTAGAGCGAAGGCTTTTTTACTATGTGTTCTTCGTTCTCTTTTTTATTCTAGTCTTTAACAGCTTACAGTTTTTAAAAAAATGGAAGTCCTTGTTGGCCTTGTAGGGAAAGATTTTGTACTTGCTGGCGGCGATACCAGCGTTATTCGCAGCATCACTGTTCTGAAAACAACCGAGACTAAAGCTCGCCAGCTCAACAAGCACAATGTTTTATACTATTCCGGAGAAGCTGGAGACACCGTTCACTTTGCCGAGTACATCCAGAAGAATTCTCAGCTGTTTCACTTCACCAATAATGGCCAAGATCTCAACACACCTCAGATGGCTGCATTTGTTAGACGCCAGCTGGCTGAATCCCTTCGCTCCAGGGTACTTTCGTCTATTATTTATTTAAAAATTCAGAACTTTTATTTGCATAGTTTAGAGAAGAATCTAATTTTAGTTTGAAATTTTAGAACCCCTTCCAAGTAAATATTTTGATTGGCGGTTGGAGTGAAGAGCATGGGCCTAAGCTTTACTGGCAAGATTACATGGCCAGTAGTGCATCAGTGCCTTATGCTGCTCAAGGATACGGAAGTTACTACCTCACTTCACTCCTTGACAGATATCATACCCGGGATATGGATCTGGACTCTGCCGTCGAAATTATGAAGAAATGTCTACATGAGCTTAAAACACGGTTCATCGTCAACCTTCCCCGCTTCAACTTTCAAGTAATTGATGCCCAGGGCATTCGTGATATTGAAATCTCTATTTGAGGTTACTAGCTATTAAGTGGTTTTGTAAATTCTTGCTGCACGTAAGGTTACTTCAAACCAGGACAAGTACTTTATAAAATTGCTTACAGGTTCACTTTCTCATATGCTTTATTCCTAGATAGTATAAACGAGGAACATATACTTTTAATTCTACATGTATATAATAGCGTGGTTGGGATTATGGCGGTTTTCGTCATTATCTATTTGCTTGTGTATACAGTAGCTTTCAAAGCTGTTAAAAAAAGAAATGATTTCAGCCCAGGACGAAGCACAAAGGGATATAATATTATTAATTAATGAAGGTACATCCATTTTCAAATTCGTTTTGGGCTATTATGGTGTCGTTCATCACAACAAATATGAAAGTTACTGTATACAAGTAGATCATATGGGTTTTATTTTTAGAGTACTAAGATTAAAATCTCATTCTAAAATCTTAGCCTTAGCTGGATTTTAAATAGTTTTCATACCTAGCAGCTAGTCCCAACTTATTTGTATCATATCCTTAACCTACATCCACTATAGACAGCTTTGAGTTAGTTTGCTTTTTCACTGTTATTCAGTAAAATTTCTAACTCGACCGATTTTATGCTTCATGGACGCACATCTTGGTGCCCATCTTGGTGCCCATCTCACTTCTAACACTGGGAATTATGACGCCCGAATTCCCAACCTTTCATGACCTTTTTAAGTTATTTCGATATATAATTCCAATGTTGACCCATAAAAAATCATGAATCACGGGAACCTGGTAACAGAATCAGCACTAGAAGTGAAATAGGTAATATGTTATTTTATTTGCTTTTTAGTCTACTTGGCTTCTAAAGTTACCTATATCTTGGCTCAGCGCATTTCTTCAATTTTTTAGTGGTGAAATATATTAAATATGGTCTTTCCCACTAGATTTATCAATAAAATTTAGAATACAATAAATATTAACTATCTACAAATAAGCTCTGCTCTAGTTGGAATAGACGATTTTATTAATTTTACTTTTAAAATACACTAGATATAATCTAATATTTATCAAGATTATTTTACATATAAAATAGCTAGTGGTCATAAACCCAAGTAAAAAATATTGCAAACTACAAGAGACTTGTTTAATATCATTTAAACGCAAAATACTTTTTACCAAGATTGTTTACTAACTCCAAGTCTCGTATCTTAGCCTTATTATTGCTTGACTGTTGCAAGTATTTATTTCTCTCTATTTTATATTTCTTCTTTGATTGGAATAAACCCCTCTTTCAATCTCATAAATCGATACTATGGCTTTACACATGTTGATTGAACTAATCAAAGTCAGTTCAGTGCAAACAAATTTATGCACTGATAAGTTCACCAATGGCCCAGGTTTTATGCAACCTTAAAGGGTTTATTTATATTAATATATGAAAGGCCACACAACAAAAATTGTAAGCAATTAGTATCATACTCGTTATCATTATTTATAATACACATCTAGATAGTAAAACAAATTACCCTCACCCTAAAACTATCTACTGTAATTTTCACAACTGCTGAGATGGACACATCAAAGCCAGATTACAGAAGACTAAATTCACACAAAAAAATATTATCAGACCAAATCCTATTGTTAACTAAAACAAATTATTTTGATAATGCTTTGTTCTTTTTGTGAATTTAGCTTGCTTAAATCTGACTTTGATGTGTCCATCTCAACAGCTTTGAATAGTAAAGCATGCGATGTCATATATATGACAAATACACATATATGCCAATCGAGAATAATATATCTTAATCTCTTTAGGACAATGAAATATATCTAGCCATGTAATTGTCAGAAAATGGGTGCTTGCCAACTAAGCACAATAATCTAAAAATAGAAACATTTATTTTTAACAAAAAAGCAAAATAAAGCTGGTTGTGTGGTGCTGAAAGCCACTGTTAAGATAAGGTGGTGTGCTGCACTGTTTAAGGAGAAATGATGGGGATAGAGCAAGCAAATTGAGAGCTATTAAGCAACAGGAGGCCGAATTGAGAGGTAGGTTTCACTATTTTGGGAACCTCTAGTGGTATAACAAAAAGTGGTAGTTAAAATTGAAGCCATGAGAATCAGTTACAATGGAGAATGAGAGTAATAACTTGAAGAGGAACCCTGGTAGAGAGCTGGCCAAGGAGCAACTAGGGAATCCACTGCTGCCTTGACAGCAGCCATGACAAGCCTCTAAAACACAGGAGATAGGAAGCTCAAGTATTCAATAATTTCTTTGGGAACTGTCTTATTTTCCAGGAGAACAAGATACAGTAGTTTTAGAAGCTATGGCAACAACCAAAAATACCTCAGATTTAAACAAAATCCAAGTTGCGCGAGATTCAGGATTCAATTAATTTAAATATTTTTGGTTAATAAATGAACTGTCAAACCAAAAACAAAATTTCACTAGCCAATCATACAAAATTATATCAAACATCAAGCAGTGTAGTTCAAACCACAAACAAAATGAACTGACCAAACAACTGAAATGGATGGATGCTATTCCGGAGTATATTATAATCCAAGCAGGATTCATATGAGGCACCAACAGAAGGACTAAAGTGAAACAAAATTGGAGCAATCTAGAAGCAAGATTACACAAGCACAAAACAAAATGAACTCACACAAGATGTGTAGTATGAGCAGCCTAAAATAGAAAAATAACAGTTTAACAGCCAATCAACAGCTATCCAATTTAGGAACAGAGGCATTTTATCCATTTTCATGGCTCTTGATTTGTATGGAATGGTTTTGAGAACTTTCCAAATATGGACTTGTGATTCCAATAAAAATAATTTATTAAAATTTTAAAATTTCTACTTTTAGTGATTTTATCCTAGGTTTTTTTACAATGGCTTTTAATAACAGCATCTTCAATGGCGCCAGCAGCCAAGCCAGCAGCAGCCAAGCCAGCTTCAATGGAGGCAAGGCTCAGAACGTAGAGGCACCTGTTTACACCCAAGCCTTTGAGGTGGGTAACAAGGAAGCCGACCTGTACCTTACCACCGACCCCTATGGCTTTGACTTGTTTGAGAGTCACTTAGCGTCTAGCTCTGCCCCTGCTCCTGCACCCAACCCTGCACAAGCTGCCTGTCAACTAACCAATCAGGATGGCAACCCTGATTTGGAACATCTTTCTGCCACCAGCCAACCTGCTCCCCTCTTAGTCAATCAGGCTTCAGCTCCCCTGGCCCAGCGCCCCAAGCAACAAATCATCACCACCCAAATTCTTCAGGAAATTGTGGCACTCAGCCTGCAGGGTCTGTCCTGGGATCAGATTGCCGCCCAGTTGCAATTTACCTGAGCCACTATAATGCAGGAGTTCAACAACCTAATGAATAAGGGGAATCTGATTGGGACGGCCAAGAAGCCAAAGAAGGCCCCCGAGTCCCAGATAACTGAGGCCTACCCAATAATGCTTGACCTCCTCCAGCGGGACCCCAAGCTTCCCTTGACCCAGGTCCGGAAGCAGCTTGCACACCATAACATATGGGTCTCTGAGCGCATGGTGCAGCTCTGGATGTATGGGAAGGTGGCTTCCATATAGGTTCTTACCAATTTTGCTGGCAATCAATGGGATGGCGCTGAGGATTCCCCGTATGATCCCGCCATTGAATCCACCCTGGTCCAATGCCTGACTAGTCTGTCAGATGATGTCATGTTTATCTCTCACTATAAGCTATCCATAGCTTTTGATGATTTTGGCACCCAAGGAAAAGCCGCCACCAAGAATGAAAGGAAGAAAGTCAAAAAGGGGACATTCATTGGTGCATTTCTGGCTGTTTCAGCCAAGGGTTTTGTCTAATATCAGACAAACCCTGATTTCATCAATTAGTACTCATACAGCCACATCCTCAGTGGATTGCTCGGCTCCTGGGATGGCTCAAATTCCAAATACCGGGTTTTCTTGAGCCACCAGATGGAGGGAAGCTCCACCGCCCTTGAGGCCATCCAGGGACGCGGGCACCAGGCCTCAGTCTACCCTGCTGGCCATGCCAACGTCCATCTGGCTTATGTTGTCTTCTTCAACATTGGAGATACACTACGGGAGTGCCGCCCTCAGGCTTTCAATGACCTCTATCTTGGGGTCCTTGATCACAATTTTCTCTTTGGTCACCAAATGATGGCTGACTTGTTTGCGCAAATGGTTTCTTATGTGAACATGGGCAACCAATCACGCAAGGATAAGCACCTCCCACCCCGTGCCACAGCCACCTATCAGCCCATCCAGCCAATGACTGATGAGGAGTACGGTAAGCGGTATATGGCGGCCATCACACGCAATCCTCCTGCCTCCACCGCTGCCACCAACACCCCCCGCCCGCAAACCCAACCCATCCAATCCCAGACTCCCCAGGCCAGCACTGCCTCTACGTCTTCCTTACCCCGCCATTCTGCCTACTAGGCATCACTCTTCCCTGCCTTGATAAACCCCCTGATCCCAAACATTTTATATTTATATTATCTTTATTTTGAATTTCAATTGTTCATGTTCTCTTTATTTATAGTTGGTTTTATTCTTTATGTTCAGCTTATTTCTATAAAATCATATATTTACTAAGGTGTGTATCTAGATCCTGAACACAGTTATTTTTAGCACCCAACCATAGCCCCTTGTGAAAACATTAACAACAATTTGATGATCAGCTAAATTTGAATTAGAAAATTATAGGTTAACTTTTTTTAGATAAAGTTGTTACTGATCTGAATTCAAAACCTTAATGATAAGCTTTAAGCCAATCAGGAGCCAAGTGATAAAGTGATTGTTGTGACATAAAGGGTCATTCAATAATTCTTTGATGCATGTGCACTAATTAATATGATTGGCTGGATGTTTTGCCATTGTACGCCATTGCCACTGTGGCAAGTTGTTGATAGACTAGTGCCCAATCAGCTGCTGAGTTAGCACTAGTCCACCAACAACTTGCCACAGCGGCAATGGCATACAATAGCAAAAGATCCAGCCAATCATATTAATTAGTGCACTTGCATCAAAGAATTATTAAATGACCCTTTATGTCACAACAATAACTTTATCACTTGGCTCCTGATTGCTTAAAGTTTATCATTAAGGTTTTGAATTTGGATCAGTAACAACTTTATCTAAAAAAAGTTAACCTATAATTTTCTGATTCAAATTTAGCTGATCACCAAATTGTTGTTAATGTTTTCACAAGGGGCTATGTCAAGCGCTAAAAATAATATGGTAATCAAGGAAACAATGCCAACACAAAGCAAACAACGCATATTGAGATGAGCGTAAAACATATACACAATAGGTAAAAAGATGGGATAATGTATAAACGGGAAAACAAAAAGGAATAAACAAAGAGGCAACAGTATCAAAATAATACAGAATTTATCGGGGCAAAAGCTATAAAAACATATGGAAAGGTTAGTAAAAAAATAAAATGAGAGAACTCAAAAAGCTGCTTAAAGACCTTGACTTGGTGATTGCCAAAATTAAAGAGATTGACCGCAAGGTCAAAGCAAGAGTTAAGTCTGTTGTCCTTGAAGGGGACAAAATTGAAAAGGTGTCTGCCAAAACACTCATGGCCAAGATTCCAGACACCCCTTAAACAACAATTGAGCAACTTTTAAATGTTCAGAAGCACGTTGTGGAAGGCCTTCAATTCAAGTCCTTTGCCCTCTCCGCGCCGTCTGTCTGGACAGATGACCCAGAAATGTATGCCCACCTAAGACCCGCAAAACGTACCCAAACAGATGACACTGAGCAGCCAGAACAACTGGTTACACCAAGAATAGCAAAGCCTGCTGAGGCTGCCAGCAAGGAAGAAACCCAAGAAGGTAACCTAAAAATTATAATTAATAAAAATTCTTAAATACTTACCTTTTTTTAGAAGAAGTCAATGGTGAACTCCGCCGGGTCCTGGTCCCTTTTGTCCCTGCCACATTCTACGCCAACTACGCCACTCATGTGACCAAGCAGCTTTTCCTGTCCCCCCTGTCTTGCAGGAGCTTGAAGACCGTATTTACGGGTCCTTTCCTATGTTGCGGGAGGCGTTGGCAGAACTTACACATGCTGAGGGGGCATCAGAGTGGGCAGTTACTGCCTACAAGGATGCCCAACTGGTCTGCCTGGACTTGTTATTCCTCAGTGGAGTTTACTGTGTAAACTCCATTGAGCTTGTTTGGGACGTCCTGGTGACGCTCCCATTCAAGAATGTACCGGAGATGGGCCAGGCTCATGCGGCTGCTTGCTTCTGCTTCCCGGTGGAGCACACCCTGTGGGAGAGGGGGGCTAAACTAACTAAGTTTGGCTGCCATCTTGGTGTAAAAAACCACCAGGATGCCATCCAGTGCAAAACTGGGATGGCCACTTGGAGGGGGGACAACTGAGGGAAGTAGGCGTTCAAACCCATCAGTATCAGGCCGGTGAGCAACCAGGGAGTGCGAGTAGGAGCAGGAGAGGATACCTTGGAGAGCCCGGGGGTACTGCATTCCTCTGGACCACATCAAGGAGGAGAGGCATGAGAGGCACTACTTCTTCAGAAACAGGTGAAGTAAGATCCACAGTGTCCAAGTCCAGATTGTCACAAGTCAGGCTCTTGACCACAGCCTCTCCAGAAAAAGAGAAGACTGCTAGGGAGGTCCCAGAGACTGGCAGGATCTCTACCTACCAGACGGGCTGACAAAGAGATTTCCCCCACAAATCAGGGGAGGTGTACCACAGAAGCAGCAAGAACGGAGCCAAGGAAAATACTACAAATTTAAGAGCTGGGAGTATCATAGGAATATTCACCACAAAATTTGGAGCAGGTTGGTATGAATTTTTGATGGAAAAAGAGTGTGGGAAGTGTAAACAGGGTAGTCTTTAACAGGATATTGAAAAAGAGCAGCAGAACAGGTTTGGACAGCTTCACTATAGTCTCAGGAGCCTTGGAATGTAACGGCAAGCAAGAGCGGGTTCAAAAACAATGTTTTTAAGAGAAAATTCAAAATAATAATAGGAATTATAAAGAAAATCAATTGAAACTTTGAAGCCCAAACTCTGATTTCAAAAGCAAGAATGGGTAAGACAACAACTAGGTAAATCAACACTAGTAAAGGGGCCCAGAAGAGAAGCCGGGTTTGAAACCGGCTGGCAGAAAGTAAGCTTGGAACAGAAGCTAACACCCTAATCTTTAGGCTATAGGAACTCAAAACTGGGTTCCAAATAAACACAAATATAAAAATAAAGTGCAGAATAGCTCCAAACTTTAATATTATTGGAAAATAGACAAGCAGGGGATTTGAAGTCCCCTTGCTTGCATAAAAGGGATGTGCTGCAAATAAGATGGGTCACATGACAGTGGAACTAAATCCAATTGGCTGGAGGCAAAACTTTGCTAGGCAGGGGCAGGGGGACTGGAGGGTTTCATTCCAATTTCCGCGGTCAGATCTGATTGGCTGGAAGAGGCACTGGTCATTTGGAATTCACTTTGGTTGCTCAGTGTCAATGTGGCAACCTCTGATTGGCCAGCTCTAATTGTTTTTAGAAGTGGGCGATACCAAGCTAATAAGTAGTCCAAATTAACCAGTGTTTCTTCCCAGGAGGGAGCAACCAAAGGCAGAGATTCTGCAGGATAGCCCAGCACAAACCTCTCATCTACCGTGTGAGCTAAATCATTCAAAGAATGAAGGGGTTTGGCGGGCGTTTTGGAACCTTTCTTGGTACAATGAGGGAAAATTGAGCAATCTGAAACCAGAGGTGGCAGTGAATTTACACACCCTGTCTTACTTGCTGGAGAACTTTGGGCAAGCGGTAGAAAAACTGGCTATTGCGGATGCAACAGCTGTGAAGAAGACCAAGAACCTCCTGGCAGACTTTGGGCTGGCCTGGAGTGCCGACAAGACGGGGGTCCCAGAAGCTATGGATCTTACCTTTGGCAAAACTAAACATGAGAAAAAAATAAGCGCAGTATACAACAAACTGTGCGAGTTTACAGAAGCCTTTGCTGGGCAAAGGCTTCACCTTGATGTTTACCTGGGGTTCCTCTTTTACTTTGGGATAGGCGCATTGGTTGAGGACCTGGACAGGGTCCTTCTGGGGATCAAGGAGGCCAGGCTCTCCCTGGATGGGAAGAAGGTCCCCCCGGGTACAACTCGGTGGATCACGTCATCCAGGACGCCTTGGTCCTGGCTGGCATCTTTGGGTTTGCAGCCCTGCCAGAAAAGCTGCTACTCCATTCCCACCTAACAATACTCCCTTTTACCAGCCACCATAAATATTTTAACCAGGGTGTATCCACCGTCCACAGTGTGGCAGTGGAGGTTGTGCGCTACCTCCATTGTGGGGTGGGTACATACCGCCAAACTCACTATAGGCAATCTTAATAAATTCTCTCTTCTAAATAATTCCATTGCAATTTATAATATTTTTATTATAATAATTTTTTTAATGTTTATTTTAGCAAACAAGATTTGCAAAATAAATCCCAGAGAAGGTCTTCATAAAAGCATAATAATAAATGTTAATAAAATATACTTCTAATTTATACATTTTACATTTATTTTTTTAATTTCATTTTTATATTTATTTGATAAGAGTGTTATAAATACATTTGCGTAATCAATTATCAAGTATTTGGGATACCCTTAGATGGCATAATAAAATAATATACAATAAAATAAATAAATAACTTACATCTATTGATGGATCTTCTGAATGTGATTGCGGGCGTAGAAACATCTAAATATAAAATGATAATTAATAAATATTGAATAATAAATTAGAGAATATAAAAAAATTGGACACATTAAGCCTTTAATTGATTGGCTGTTTGGCTAGGCACGCAGGGATGAAAAAATCAGTGTGGCCATAGAATTTGGCCACAGTCTCAGCTGGAAGGTATGGATCCCAGCCTGCAGCAAATCAAACAGGTCCTCAGTCCCAGTTGGGGTTCCTTGCTTGACAACTTGCTTGAGCCACCCAAAGACTTCCTCAATGGGATTTAGGAAGGGTGAATAGGCAGGGAGGGAGAGAAGGCGCATATTTGCTGTGGCCAATTGCTGGGGGCCTACTGCAATGCTTGTGTCAATTGATGGAAATTCTTCAAGAATATCAGCCACCTTGTGGAGACCAACATTGTCCAACACAATTACGTTGGTGAAGCCCGGGCTTGTGCGCCTCAGGTGCTCCTGGACCAAATGAAGAAATGACAGGAAGGCCCGGCTATTGTGGGAGCCTAGTATCATTTGGTAGAGCTCAACCCCCTTTGGACCGAGGAGAGCCACTATTGAATAGGCTGTGGCGCGGACTGCAGCACGCCAAGCCACCCCGTCATTGGAGCCTCTGGGAACATACCCATACTCATTGCACATTGACAAGGCAAATGCTGATTTGTCAATATAGTAAAATTGACTGTCCCCTTGGCTTTGAGGGCATAATCTGCCTCTGCGTAGTTTTTCCGGGTCTCAATATTGGCTGGGCTGTTCCAATTGTATGGGGATACCCCGAGTTTTTTCCAGGAAAATCACAATCCCTTGACCAGATGGTAGTAAAAGAAAATCAAGGCCTTGATCCCAAAAGCGGACTTGACCATAGCCTGTATATTTGCCAGTTCAAGATGGCAGTCCCAGGTGATCCACTGGCAGATTGCCCATTTGTGCTCCTTGGTGAGCATAGTGTAAACACGCAAGGATTTCTCTGCGGCAAGGACTCGGCCAGTATCAATGAACTTGTTGATGGTCTTGCTGGCGTACTTGGGATCCACCCCAGCAAGGGCCGCGGCCGCCTTGTATTCACCCAATTCCTGCATTAGCTTAAGCAGGATGATGCATTTGATGTCAGGGATGCGCTTCTGGGCGGGCTTTTTAGTGGTGGGGATTGACTTGTTGGCATTGGGCACAACACAGGGCATAGGTACCTTGGTATAGAAGGCTGCAACCTTTTTTAACACCAGCGTCCCTCATCAGTTTAATAGAACTGGGGCTCCTTGTCATCCTCCTGATTGCCATCACTGACGTAGGGCTCATAGCTAGTATCAAGTACAGGCTTCACCTTCTCCAGAATGGCTGACAGGACCAACTCTTGCCAGTACACAACGTCAAACACATACAAAGTAAGTTCTACCTCCTTGTTTCTAACCATTTTTGTTGTGGTAACCTTGGTGGGCAACCAGGTCAGCTTTCAGACCCAAGGGTTGATGCTCTTCACCTTAGCAGCTTGTGCTCCTTGAACTGGCTGTGTTAGTGCAGCATCACTATGGAACTCTCCTCTCCTGCCTCCCTCCTGAGTAGGCATTTGTGTTGTACTAAGTCTATTCTTTGACCCGCGGGGGCAACCACAACCGCGGCACACAACAGGTGCAATGATAGTCTGTTGCTGTGTTCCTTCCATTTTGAGAATTTAATAAAATATTAAAATAAAACTTAATTAAGTTACTCCCTATTTTTAAATTTTTTGCTTTTATCTGTTTATGGATATTCAATTATTATTATTTTCCCACCCATTATCCCAATTATAGATTTTTTATTTCTCAATTAGTTGTTTTTGGTTTTACAACGCCCATTTTAGAATACCTGAAATAATTTCCACCCTTTTTCCAGATTTTACGCCAAATTAAGCACCCAACACAATATTTTTAAAATTTATGTTTCAGATCTTGTGTCTTATTTTAGATACCTTGGTATCATTCATGATTACAATCCATTGCACACATTGCGTGAGTGATTTCAATTACATAGTGAGTTTCTATTGTGTTTTGTTTTTGGATTGAGTTTTGACACACCACGCTTGGGTGTATTTTGTCACCAATTCACATAGTAAACATATGGGACATTATTTTTCTTGTTATGCCTAGGCGCCAGATTGGTTATTTTATAACTTAATCACATTATTCATATTCAAATTATTCAGAAAGAGTAAAATACAATCAATCCCAAATATTTAATTGATCCTGGGCTTGGGTGATTTTTTAAAAAATAATTCATTGATTTTATAATTGAAAATTGCAACTTATAGTACTACTGAAAATATCTTAAGTGCTACTACAAACCAAAAATATTTATGATGAGTTGCATGGGAGAGTAATAGCAGCCCCAAAGCTATAAATGCTATTACCCTATCTTTGGCTCATCATAAATATTCTTAGTTTGTTTCAGAAAAAAAGGTTGTTGTTTTTGAAAGACTGATAACTCTATTTAAAATACACCCTCTAGTAAGCTGCCCTACTTCATGAACTTGCCCCAATACACTACTAGCATCTTCTGATATTTTTGTTTCTCTGGTATCATCACGTGATTTCAAATGATAAAATATCTCAGAATATTCTGAGAAGCTTTCAAATGTTAAAGGTGAAGTATATAACTTCCCATCTTTCATCAAATATGAAAGATTAATGCGCAGATTTTTAACTTCAAGCTCTCTTTTTATAGGCCTAAATTTCCTTTCATAAATATAAAAAAATGCTTTTTGGGAAACAATTGAACCAGTTAAAGATGAATTGTATAATTCTTTTCTTCTTTCTTCTTTCTCACAAATATTTTTTAGATCATTAATGTTGTTAATATAAAGTACATTTTCTTTTTCCTTTAAAATTTTTGATATTACACCAAAGTGACCATCAACAATGCTTTTTCCATGGCATTCAACAAAACGGTTATATTTTATGGAACCCTTAATATATTTAGGTGCCTCTTTAAATAAGTAATATAAAAATTCATATGATCTAAAATGATTTCCATTATCTGTCCATACTTTTATATTTTTTATTTTTTTAAATCTATCTAATTTAAGAAGACTTATTAGACATTCACCTGAAAATAAAGAATCATGTGATAATATTTGAGACAAAAAATCATGATATTCATATTTAATTTTATTGTTTTCTTTAAAAACTAATGCAAACCCTAATAATGAGATTGGTTTTTTTGAATAAAAACAATTATTGGTCTCAATTGGACCACCTCCAACCTTTAAGTTTTCTTTATAATCTATAACTACAACACAAGACTCATCATCTAGTTCATTAATATCTTTTTTATATTCACAATTTTGATGAACATAAAAGTCTTGGTGCTGATTAATAGTCTTTAAGTCATTGTCTATAGATTCTGGTAATGGTAAGTTTTTACTTTCACATTCTTCCTTCTTTTTTTCTAGTGAATTTTTTAAATTACAAATATTGCACATATCAGTTTGTTTTTTACTTTTTATTATATTTTTAGGGATTAATTTATAGTAAGTAGAAATTGAAACTGAAATTTCATTTTTTATTTTCATATTTTCATATATTTCTTTTTTTGTTTTAAGTAGAGAGTATTTAATTTCAGTTGAGTAATTACTCATCTCTTTTTCTATATCTTTATAAATTTTTTCAGGCACTTTTTTTGTAAACTGGCTTGTTTCAAAAGAATTTTCCAGCAATTTTTTAATTATTTTTTTAGTTATTTCTTTTTTTAATGAATAGTTATTATTTTTTTGGCTTTTTTTGTTTAAGCTTACATTTTTATTTTTATTTATTTTTCTTGAGTATTCAAACTCACTTTTGGTTATATTAAACCCCATATCATTAAGCTCTTTTAAAGAGTAACTGGAAGTAACCAGAGATCGCAAGGCTGGGAGATGTTTTTGGGGAGAAGATTTCATGAGATCCTTTAAGTTTTCAATGAACTCATTGCCTTTTTGATTTTGAATAGTTGGCAGGAACTGAGCTTTCCCAAATTCAGTTTGAGTAAGGAAGTGCTTGATGAAATTATCAAGATCATCACCAGCAATAAAGAGGAATGCCTTTTTTAACATTGCAATTCTCTCTCTTTTTGTTGAAGCTCCCAAGGAAAAAAAGGGTAGCATGGAAGAAGTAAATTTAACTGAGGACATGGTAGTATTTTGAATCTGTAATTAGGTCAGATCTTTGATGTGTGCCTTAATGATGGAGTAGTTATGATCAGAATGTGGTCTTTGAATTGGGTTATTTGGATTAGAAGCTTTGTGGTACTTTAGCTCTTATATACCAAGCTAAATGACACCATTCTGAAAGAAATGGTGTGATAGCTTTTATTATAGTTTGAACTTGAATTTATGTTTGCAGAAATTAATTAAATACCCAGTTTTCATGCACAAGTGATATATGTGAAGCAGCTAAGCATTATTATTACATCATATCCTCTTTGTAATCAATGCAAATCAATTAAAATGATGTATTCAGTTAATTGTAACTCTTCCGCATATTTTTAAAATGATAAAATATTAAAGAATTCCATTTAATGAATGCTCAATTTGAGGTTCGAAGCTCACTTGAACCTTAAAATCAATCTAAACAGTGATAAAAACATCCTAACTTCAAACTATCATAAAATCCTAGAGAATTGAGCTTTTTAAATAAAATAAAATGCGAAAATAAAGCTCTCAATCTTATCTTTAATTTCGTCAAATAAAAAACATCTGTTGTGTATTCAAAAAAAGTATTTATTAGCTTTGAAGTAATCTACTTTATATCATTAGATATAATCATATAATAAAATCTGGATTATGCTCTTTTAAATTACTTTTGCTTTAATATTGAGCATAGTATACATATTAAAATTTTTACACCAATAGAAAGATAAGATTCTTAGCTTCATTTTGATAGTTTACAGTGTGAAAAAATATTAATTTTTCATTGAGTTATTAATGTTTTAAATATAAATTGTGTAATTAGTTACTTTTTCAAAATCGAACTGTGTTATGCTGCGACTTGAGCAGCATGTGCATTAGAAAATGGCCTAATCTCTAAAATAATGACCCATATGTACACCAAAAGTCAACTCACACCATTTTTTTGTGAATCAATGTATTTTGGATTATATTTTGAATGGTTTTACTTTGCGTGTGAGCTTTTTGTTGCTGTGTTGACCCATTTTTCCCATTAACACCAATAAACCCTGTTAACAGAGTATATATTTTAACCTGAGACTTGGATTTTGTTTAAATCTGAAATCATTTTTTTTTAAATCTGAGGTATTTTTGGTTGTCACCATAGCTTCTAAAACTACTGTACCTATAAACAAGTTTATAGAGAAGGGATGGTGAAAGTTTTAAGGGAGTTTAGGATAAGGGAGAATTTTTTTTGCAGTATCTGATTGGCTGACATGAATATTTTCAGCAGCTGGAGGATCTTAATTAGAATTTGACTCAATGACATTATAGGTGGAAAATTTTGGCAACCAGTGGGTTGAGCACTACCTTTGTTAATTAGTTCTGGCACATGATTTTCTAATCATAATTAATTGGAGCTGAACAGGGCAGGTCCAGATTTTTATGACTATTTGAGAAGCCCTAACTTTGTCCCATTTTTTTGTCAATAACAAGGTTTGAATAGTCCAACATTTTCAAGGGCTTGGCTGTAACTCTTCTTTGGTCTCTTGTCTTCTGAGAGCTGTTATCTTTTCCATTTGTTGTTCTGCCGTAACAGCCACCATATCTATTTAAAAAGTTGTTGATTATATACTTCTGAGAAGTATATAAAATAAGATAGATGGAAAAATTGAGAAGATAATGATACTTTGTATGCAACAAAGATAGATAGTTATATATTACCATGTTAAGCCATATACTGTCCATGTATATCATGGCAGTCATGGGATTTGTCCAGATAATGTTCCATTTAGGATTCAAAATATTTGGTCCCCATAGAACATGAAAATCTGATAAGAGTGTTAGCAATTAAATATTGATTGATGGATTTCTCAGGAAATTGTTTTCCTGAGAGAGAGCAATTGTAGATATTACATCATCTTCCCTGGGGTGCTGGTAAGAGGAGATTTGTAAATTTCTTGAGGTTATTTGGATCTGTACTTGATATTGATCCAGCTTGGCGTGGGAGACAGGTAACTATGAATTTTGTTGGGAATGCCTTGCTTTGCAAAGGCAGAGTTGATCATGGTGTATAAGATTTAATGCTATGATGGTAGCTATTCTTTTTATGAGATGCATACTGTTAGGGTAGAATTCCATGGCAATGCTTGGTACCCTTAGTCCTGGATCCAGATTGTGTAGATTATGGTTATCTACCCAGATCTCATCCCTGCTTGAATTTTTTTCTCTTGTAGTGGTATTGCTTCTCTCTTCACTCTTTTTTCTTTGACTTCTTGGCCTTGTCTTGCTTGTTATACAGTAGTGTCATTGTTGCCAGGTACAATATTAGGTAAGGATAGGTGTGGCCCCAGAGAAATACTGTTGCAATGTGCTAGAATGTAATGGATTGATGGACATTAAGTTCAAAGTCAGATTCCAGAACACAACTACACATAGGCAATTGCTTGACCAATTGATCAAGAACTAGTGGGGTCAAGAGCATTCTGGATTCCCCTAAAATCTTCTCAGTAATTTGGCAACTAAGAGGTTACACAAAGAGGCAACAAACAAGGACTTCAATTCTGGAATCAAAGCTCTGACTTGGCGCTTGAGTCCAGAAAACTAAATGGAAGTGATGTCAACAATCCAATTGCTCAATTGATCCCTACTTCTGGGTGCAAAATCAATAGTCTAGATTGATATTGATATTTTCATTATGGTATTGATGCCAATCCTGGCCTAATTCCCTGGCCCCCCATCCCACCAATTTCCTCTCTACCAATTTCCCACCTCCCTATATATACTTGGTTTCTATATGAAATAAACATAAGTTTTTACCCCTACATATTGTTCACTCCACTTTGGGTTTACTACCCTGAATTCAGGTATAGTAATTGAACAGTTACCAGGGCTAATTGTTGTTAGCTATACTTAACAGTCACAACATACAACATTTGGCGCTCATGGCAATTTTTGAACAAGCCTCTGGTCCTTCCAACCCCTGCAATTCCTTCTTGGTGGAGGGAGGGATGCCCTGTGGCAACAACAACACCTACCAAGCCCTACCCAGTGGTCTTGCCCAACTCCAAAAATTCATGGATGATGTCCCCCAGCCCTTACCACTTGGCACCCAGAGTCCCCTACTATTGATGGCGCCTGTACCCATGGAAGTGGATGTTAATGCCAGTCCTTCCAAAGAAGCCATCTGGCAATCTGTGACCAGAATGTACAAAGGAGCGGACAACAAAGGTCAACAATCACAACTGCTGGCCATCCAAAATCCCTCTGCAGAAATATCCACGGAGATATTTTGTAACATAAGCCTGGTAAACCTCAACAAACTTTGTAAGGACCTCCAAACTGCAGAGCATGTGAAGGATAACATCCAACACTTTGCCTACCCAGCCATCTGCCACAATCAAGTACACTTGGGGTGCCTAAAGAGCTTGATACAAGATCAGGGAATACTAGTGACAAACCAGCAATCATTCCTCCAGCTTTTATACCACAATCTGACTACCAACTTTGAGTTAATGAAAAACCAGCTCTCAGAAGTGGTGACAGTCCAGAAAAGCATTATCCCCTGGTCCAAAGCAGTCAATTGAGGACTGAACTCTCTGGTCCCCCATCAAGTGATCCAGACCCTTCATCACCAAGGGTTGAACTCCAACTGGATTGCCACAGTGGCAGCACACATCAAGGAGAATGAACTAGTCATCTGTGAGCTGATCCAGGAGGTGATCATCTTGAGCCAACGCCTGGCAGCCCTTCCCTTTGTGGTTCTCAGCCAACCTGTGATATCTAATCCTTCCCCTTTAAGCACAATGATGAATAGAGATATATTGGGACTCTATGACCACCTACCAAAATTACAACATGAAGTGAAGGAAGCAGGCATTGACTTGAATTTCATCTATTGGGAGTTTGGCAAAGTCAAACACAAGGTCAATTGGTTTCAGGCTGAGAAGGCCACCTTGTTTAGCTGGTGCCAGAGTCAAGACAAAACCAACACTGAGAAGATCTCAAAACTCCAAGAGGTACTGACCAACCAGGAGAAGAGGATAGGCCTACTGGAAGAAGACTTAGATGTCACTTGTTTGAAGAACCAGGCTGTCATGAATGACATTTCAATACTTGTATTGAAAACCCAAGAGTTGAACCCCAGTCCCCAGAAGGCGGATCAAACCCTCCAGATCAGTCCAGGACCCGCCAATCCGTTAAGATACAGTCTCAAATTGGTAAATTACTCTGCAATCCGCCAGTCTACTACAGAGGACCCTCCAAAGACTACTCAAGTCACGCAAAGTGGACTAGAAACCGCCAACTTGCTAAATTGCATACCCGAGTTAACAAGTTACTCCAAGACCTGCCAGTCTCCCAAGGACAATTCCTCAAATGGTCATCAGATTGACGCTAACCTTGAGCCACCAAAGACCCAAACCTATTCAGAGGTTGCAACTTTCCTTAAGGAGGTTAAACCAAACCCTATTCTTAACTCTGCCAATGACCACCAGCAACTGCCAGCATGCCGCCCAGAGAGGGTAGTACAATTGAACTACTCAGGTGACATAGTGAACAGTGGCGGCAGAACAAAGCATTGCCACTTCTATTCACCAGAGCAGGCACTACCTGGATCTCCTTCCCCCAAGACTCTAAGCCAAGATCCATGCCCCACTAGTGCCTTGTCTGCAAACCTGAACCCTGCAAAAATCAAAGAAGCAAAACCCCATGGTATAAAAACCTTGGCGGTATGGTGAAGACCACATTGTCATTTTTGATAATAAAGTTTTATGAACCTTTGGTTCAAACAAATCTTACCCTATCTAGTCTTAGTGATCTTCCATCTTAATTCCAGTCAAGTAGACTACCAGGCCGCTGCCCCCTCCCAAGACTAATCTGCCAAATTGCCCCAGGCATTATACCGTCCCCTGGGAGCCCCCTTTGGACCTGTGCATTTTACTGAATACCCCCCAACCTGGCCTATTCAGAGTATGACTTGGAAATCATCCTCATTGCTGACCCTTTGGCAAGGACTAGAAGTACCAAGTACATAGGACGAAAAGGAAAGAGGGTTGAGATCCTGCCCTTATTGTTCAAAGACAAGTACAACTACCTACCAGTGTACTTTGTTCCCATGACTCCACCATTAACCCCCAGACCAGACCGCCCACTGGAACCTACCGCTGCCGCCAAGACCACCTATACCCAACTGTTTGGAGTACTCTACATTACTTTGACAGGATTGGTGGATTCTGTGGTCCCCAACTCCGGACCCTGGTCCTTACTTGGTTGATCTGTATCTTACATTATCAAGTTAGCATCCATTCTATGGTGGGCCTTACCCGCCGGCTCAGCCGCGCCTCACCCTGAGCCGCCCAATGCCTCCACCTATGACTGGCTTCCTGACACAGGCCTACACAGAAAAGCTGGATGAGCACAGGGCCCTTATGACTTCTATCTAAGACCAGTTGGAGAGAGAAAACAGCAAAATGGCTTCACTGGAACAGAAGCTGGATGGTCTTCTGAACCAACACCAGCACAGGGAGACTGGATGTCAATCCCAGTGAAGCTACTGGAACTCATCTGGGCAAGAAAAATAACACAGCCTGGACAGCAACAAGGAGACCAACTGAAAGCTTCCACGTTCTATCCAAGTGCTAGAGGTGGTGACAGAGAATGGTGGTCCAGCCACGGTTACCATTGAAGATACCATACAAGAGCCCAAAGCACAACAAGACAAGGCACGCAAGGCTACGTCCAAAGCCCACTTTGCTGCCTCCAAAGCCAACCACAACAGATCTGCTTCCCCTATTTGACAGGCTGCACCAGCTACAACTGTGGCCCATAACAATTCATCCTTTTTCAAACCAGCTAATCTCCCCAGGTTTGACAGAAAGAGTAACATAGCCATGTTCTTCCGGCTATATCAGAACTCAATGTATGGGGCAGATGAGGCTATTAAGGACACTACCATAATCAACTGTCTAGACACTAATACACAGACACTGATACTAACCCGCCTCCCAGAAAATAGCTGGACTTATGCCAACATCTCTTGGGATTGATGGAAGAGTTTGGCAGCCAGGAAGCCCTCCTAGGACAGAAGATGGAATTTTCAGATACTAAACTCAAGGTGGGATAAACCTAGGAGGAGTTTACTTCCAGATTATACTTGGAAGCACAGAATTTGGCTTTCATGAAGGCAGTGTTGTTCATTGATGTACAGTCAGCACTTCTCAATGCAGTACAGATCAACAGGGAACTCTTGATTGCCTTAAAATCTGGAATCTACACCACCCAGACAGTCCATGACCTGATTTGATTGCTGATAACTTACAATGAGGAGTTCATGATCCCTCTACCTAAAGGAACAACCAAATCCCCCACTGAAACCAGAACCAGAAATTTCAGTGCTGATGGTTCAAAGGCGGTTGAGACCAATCCTGGTACCTTGAACAACTCAGTACACCTTTGCTTCAAGTGTAACAAACCTGGGCATCTCTCCTGGGACTTTAAATTCCCATGCAAGGAATTGGTTGTAGGCGCAGAACCAGAGAGGAGGACTACACTGATGATGCAGATGTTGAGGAAGACAATGAGTACCAGTAAAAAAACTACTAAGCAGCCAGGACAAGGAGAAATCCTTGGCTTCCCTTGTAGTTTTGACACCCTCATCTCCCCTCATACCTCTGCCCCTAACAAACCTGCTCTGAGGCCTGCTGCTTCACCACCCTCTGAGTTGAGTCCTAAAGAAGAGCCCTCTCTGATTGACTTCAATTCTCAACCCCTATACAAGGATACTGACTTGGAAGGAGTCCAAGAGGACCTCTTACATTAATTTCTCACAATTAACACTTGTACCCATTGGACAACGCTGCGCCCTGAGGTGGTCATCCCACGGATAGCTCAGAAAATGATCTCTTTACCGTATGCCAAACAGCTGGCTCAACCAGGCGTGGAAGTTACCCACAAGGAGGACAGCACTGAACAACTGACCAAGCTGCTGTGTACAGTAAATATCTCAGCCCCTCTAGAGTTCCTCAAGGAAGCAAGCCCAGCTATAGGAGTTGCTATGGCTACCTTCCTAGAGAAGTTCAAAGGACTGTGTGTGCATCAGATCTCCAAGATTGTAGAAATCAGAGAAGACCGCCTTTATTGTACTTATATCAACCTGGTAGTGAACAAAACCCACATCCAAGCTATACTAGATACTGATGCTCCAGATAACATTATATCCTTGTGGCTGATCAAGAAGCTAAAACTGGCACTGGACCTAGCTTACCATGAAGAGTTCAGTACAACTGGGCCACATACCACTAGAGCAAAAAGAGCTTAATATTATCTCCTCTCTGCTTTGCAAAATGTCGTGAATAACGGCATTCACCATGTTTCAATTTCGCCTTTGGTGGGCCATTTTGAAGACAAATATCTTGCTTTTGCGTTTGACTCTCAAAATGAACTGGCTTCCGCTTCTGGAAGTATGATTGTTTGTTTCCTGACTCTGCGCAACTCACTC
>QTSX02004562.1:0-76271 GCA_014839935.2 Entomophthora muscae | reverse complement strand
AATCTCTCTTTTGTTTTTGCCCTTCAAAATGAGTCTGGCTCCAAATTTGGAAATTCAATTGTTCAGTTTCCTGATTCTGTGCAACTCACTTGCCCCACTCATTCTGGTGACAAGTGATCCTACTGTCCATGTACTGTTTTGTGGTAAAGCTACACAGTATATATTCCCAATCTTTTCACCCAATAAAATTAAGTTATATTCACTTTTTTGTCTTTGTGTCTTCACATACCTTGATGCCTCTCTAGCCACGTCTAGCAGATATTATTGAATCAGGACCACAAGGTAATCACATAGCCTTCCCTGCCATTCTAACCAAGATTTAGTATGAATCCAATCCTAAGGTTAGGATTCCATGTTGTGTATCTGTGCTGCGCCTCAGGTCACAACAAGGAGGTCAGGTTTCCCAAACTTGGCTATGTTTTCTTTCCCAATAAATTGTCTCACATCATTGCCTTTGCGTTCTTTTGTAGCTTGTGCTACAGGCCATCTGGCTGCATAGTTGATAGCTGTTATGATGTACTTTTAGCCCAGGTTTTCACCAGGCATTAGTCCCACAATGTCCAACAACCATACCTTGAAGGATTATGTGATGGATACAGGTATTAATGACTTGGGTGGTGCCTTGGTTTGGGCATACTTTTTACAGACTTCACATTGTTCCAGTACCTCTCTGATATCATCTAGTATGCTGGGCCACCAGTAGTGTGTCTTAAGATACTCATGCAAGTTCCTGCTATGGGTGTGTCCCAGGTCTCTGTGATATTGGAGGATTGTGTCAATCTTTTGCGTTGTAGGGATGTAAGGTACAGTATTGCCATTTGGAAGTATTCAGTGCAGGGTACCATATACAGTTTTGAACAGATGTTTGTTCTTAAGGACCTTCTCTTTGATATCCATTGTGGTCCCAGGTGGGAACCCTTCCTGGAGATTCCCCATGATTAACATGGGCCAGTTGGAGTTGCCATCAATGAAAAGGACGTGTTTGCTGTATAGCCTTGACAGGGCATCTGCAGTAAGCATTTCCTTGCCTGGCTTGTATTTGATTTGCATAGAGTATTTCTGTATGAGACTCATTCATTATGCTTGTCTTCTTGACAGGTGTTGTTGTGTTTTGAAGAATATCAGCAACTTGTGGTCAGTGAGTACTTTGAACATTTGGGCCCCTTCCAGATAACATTGCCACTTCATAAGCAGTGTATGATGGCCACCAACTCCTTGTTGTGTATGGGTATCTTTTTTTGCCATCAGATAGCTTCCTTGACTTGTACGCCACAGGGAGGAAGTCTTTTTCTGCCGTTTAGATACGGAGTACACTCCTATGGTGTAGTCAAATGTGTCTGTTTCTAGCTCATAGATTATCTTGCAATTTGGGTATTGGAGGATAGGGGTAGTGACCATACGTTCTTTTGGTTGGAGGAAGTGCTGGTCTTGCAGTGGCGTCCAGAACAACTTGGTTGCTTTGCCCGTAATGGCAGACAGGGGGGCTGTTAGGGCGCCCCAATCCGGGATGAACCTTCTTATGTAGGCTACCATTCCAAGGAATTTGCGGAGTTCACTCTTATTTCTTGGGGCTGGCATTTTAGTTATGGAGTGTATCTTGTCTGGATCTGGTTTGATCCTGTCTCTGCTGATAATGTGACTGAGGAATGGAAGTTTAGCTGAAAAGAATTCACAATTCAATGGTTTTGAAATTAGTTGGTTTTCTTCAAGGGTGAAGAGGACCAGGAAGACGTCTTCTCAGTGCCTTTTTAAGTTTGGGCTATAGATGATGATGTTGTCCAGGTAGATAATTACCCGTTTTCTGATGTGTTCTTTGAAGACCTCATTCATGAAGGTCAAAAAGGTACTGGGAGCGTTTATCATGCCAAAATTGAGGATAACACATTCAAAGGATCCATACTTTGTTCAAAATGCAGTTTTTGGAATGTCTTCAGGTTTCACGCAAATTTGGTGGTAACCTGCTGTCAAATCAATTTTTGTGAAGATTTGGGACCCCCTAGGGCATCAAAAAGGTTATCAATCAGGGGCAGGGGTACTTGTTCTTAATTGTGATTTTGTTAAGCGCCCTGTAGTCTGTGACTAGGCAGAGTCCTCCATCTTTCTTTGCTACAAAGAAGACAGTGGCACCAAAAGGTGATTTTGAGGGTCTAACTAGTCTTTTTTCAAGCGCTTCATCAAGGTAGGCTTTTAGGGTGTTGTCTTCTTGTGATGTGAGGCAGTAGATAGGTTGTGCCTTTTTTATACTCCCTTTGAGGTCAATTTTGCATTATATGACATGGTCAGATGGTAGCCCTGGCAGTGTTTCTTGGAAGACAGAAGGAAATTCACTGACAAGATGATCTCAGATGTAGTCTCTCTTGCATCTGGTTTCTGTATTCTTAAAATAGATAATTTCATACATGCAGGTGTTCCAATTGATCTTGCTGGGGTTAGTTTCCTCTTCTGTTTCCATGATTTTCACAAATACATGGTCCCTCATAAGCGTATCAAGGTGAGTTGGGTAAACATGGTGGTGTACTTTGCCTCATTGTATGGTGAGGAAAGCACTTTCCCAGTCAATGTGAGGCTTGTTCTTTCTCATCCAATATAGGCCAAGTATAATGTCATACTTGGGGATTGGTATGATAGGGCCACTGATTGTAGTCTGTACATCTTCAATTTGGGTACAGAAAGGTTTTGCCTCTTGAGTGACTGATGTGCTTTTATTATCTGCTATGGCAACTCTTTTGATGTTGCTTTAGACTGTGGGTAATGCCATGAGGCTGTCAAATTTATTGTCAACAAGGGATCAATCTGCTACAGTGTCAAATAATGCTGTGCCCTGATATCTATAAAAGCAGAAAGAATAAGTGAGGAGTTTATTTCTAGTTTGGGCGGCAAACAATATAGGGTTGCTGGAGAGCACTTGGATTATGGTGATTAAGTCCACGTCCTGGTCCCTTTATGAGTCTTGTAAAGTGGGGGAGGGTGGCTTGCCTAAGCATTTTCCTGAGCTTTTTCCTACCTTGTTGGTGTCTTCAGTGCTTGCATGATTAGCTTGTGCTATACAGCTCACGTTTTGAGGATGGGAGTCATTGCTTTGATTATTTTCCTTATTAGGGTGAGGGACCTTCTTTGCATTGGGACTATCTTTTCTCTTGTTTGTTATGTTTAGATTGTCATATTTCTGAGCTGTGTGTTTTTCCTCCAAGAATACATCTCCAAGGTTCTTGCAGCGGGTCATGTCAAACTGACGTCTGATATGTGTAGGGAGGCCATTGTAAAAGTCCAACTATGGCCCAGTTTTATCAAAGTTGATGGTGTTGGGCACTTGGTTGTGTAGATCCCCATATGCAGCAGTGTATTCCTTGATTGTTCCTGTCATTTTGAAGGTTCAAAGTTCTGTCATGATTATCACATTGGAATCTTTTCATGGCAAACTTTTTGAGGTGGCAGTTTTGAACATGTCCCAGTTTTCATTTTTATCAGGGTGTTGATCAAGCCATTCACTTACAAAACAAGAGACGGTTCCTGTGACACAGAGAGCAATTTTGCTGGCCCAGAGTCTCTGGGGTTAGCCCACTTGTTTAAATTTTCTTTGGGTGCTGTTGATTCAGAGGTTTGTGTTTTCCCAGAATAATCCTACAAATGTCCCAATTTCTGCTGAGATTATACAGTAGAATACAATATTGATATTTTGGGCTGTTGTGGTCCTGTTGTGGCTGGGGCTGCAGGTAACAGCCTTTGGGCTTTAAGAGTGTTGTACTGTTTGATGGGTATAAGGATGCTGTTGTAAATGACAAGGCCTGCAGGGATGTCTTATTCTTCTTTGTAGTCTCTCCAGCCGTTAGGGAGTACCATTGTTTGGGTCCTTTTCTTAGGAGGAATGTTTCCTTTGAGTTGGGTAGGTATGGATAACCTACCTGTGCTACCACTATCAAGTATATACTTCTGGGAAGTATAATAAAAGAGATAAATGGGAAGATTAAGAAAAGAATGACACTTTATTGGATATTAATATAGGATTATATATAGTATCATGGAAAGCCACATGCCGTCCATGTATGTCATGACGGTCATGGGCTTATCTGAGTAGTGTTCCTCTTAAGTCACGGGGCTTACTCAAGTTGTGTTCCGCTTAGGAGCTGGATTGTGTGATTCCTGTAATAGATGATCAAATGATAGTGGTGCCACTATCTTAATAGTTAGTTGGTGAACCATTTGGTGAACTACATGGGGCATCAATTCCCTGAGAAAGAGTATGTCGTGAATCCTGCTATTCACCATGTTTCAATTTTGCCTTTGGTGGGCCATTTCAAAGACAAATCTCTTGCTTTTGCTTTTGCCTCTCAAAATGAGTTAATGACTGAATCAGGAAGTACAATTGCTTGGTTTCTTGACTCTGTGCAACTCACTTGCCCCACTCATGCTGGTGGCAAGTGATCCTACCGTCCTGATAATGTTTAGTGATATTCCTAACCACTATATATTCCATTTTGTATTCACCAATAAAATCTAAGTTCTATTCACATTTCTGTCTTTATGCCTTCTGTACTTCCACGCCTCTCTCTAGCCATGACTAGTAGAGATTATTTTTCCAGGGCCGCAAGGTAAACACATTTGCCTTCCCTGTCATCTAACTGAGACTTAGTACAAATCCAATCCTAAAGTTGTGATTTCCCGTTGTGTGTCTGTGCTGCGCCTCAGAACACGACAAAAAAGGTGTTTACTACAGGGGCTGTAAGCCCCTTGGTTATCCCTTTCATATCCACATTTCAGGTCCTTTGCCTCCGCCTATACAAGAGCTGACTTCACCTGAAATTAATAGCCCTTCTATTGAGGAGAATATTGTCAATCTGCCTATTGTCCCTACTCTACTGAACTTTTTGAGTGGTCCCTGCCTAGTTGCTTACCCCATGGGTACCCCTGACTTGGAGCAAGTCATGTTGGTAGCCCTTGGGATAGCCCGTGAAGGAGCCATCCCTTGCCTTTGGCTTCAGTTCAGTTGGGCTTAATACTACAAATTAATTGTGGCTCCTCAATTTCCACAACATCTCTTCTCAGTGGCTGGCTCTGCTGAGCACTTACTATCATCCTTTGTGCAGCCTGCCTTGGCCCACCACCAAATGGTGTTGGGGCTCCACGTCCAAGAAATCCTGTCTCTGCAAGCTGCGGTTACTCATCACTGGGACTAGTTTGCTGCCTACAAACAGTGGATTCATTCCCTGTTTTCATTGGTATCAGACAATCAGCGCAACTCTGTCACCTCCCAGACCCGTTTGGTTAATTCCATTGAGTGGATGTGCCAGTCCATTCCCAAATATGTCAGAAAGCGTCTACATGAGTTTCACCAGCTAGAACAACCCTGGCAAACTCAAGTAGATTCCACCTTAAATGCTTATCTCACCAACTTAAAACAACTTGTGCAACAGCTCAATGCATTCAGCATGTATTACTTTGAGCAACTACAGCAGGTAGCAAACTTTGCTATTAACAACCTTAATGATGTCAGTGCGGCATTTGATCAAGAAAGAGCTGACACCACTGCTGCTATAGCCAAACTCCAGAGTCAAGTGAATGAATTAGCTACGCCCAAGCCAGATGTTCTGCCCTCTCCCCCTTCTGATGATTTGGCAGATTGAGAGCAAAGAATATGGGACGCTATTTGAGAGCTATGTACAATTACTCACAGTCAAGGACGTCCTGCTGAAGCTCCTCAACCTGACCCCCAGTTGCTTTAATTGACTGCTCAAGTTGCAGAGCTACAGCAAGAACTTGCCTCCCTACGTGAAATAATGGCAACTGCTGCTAGTCCAGTTGGGGTTGTAAATGAAGATGGTTGCTGCCTTGGCTTACCAGGAGCTCCTTGAATCCAATGCGCTAGGGAACTAATTGCCCTGGCTAACAAGGTGAATCAATTGAAGCGGGACCACACTGAGCTGGATAGAGATATACAAGAAATGAATGAAGTAATCAAATCTGTAAATGATAGATTCACCCCTTGCCTCTCAGTGGGGCCATCCCTTACTTCTCACCTGGCTGAGCTCTCCACAATAGTGACCACCCAAGGTTAAAGCTTAGATACTAATGCACAACAGACCACTTAAGCTTTCAATACAGATGCCTGTGCTGTTGAGACCCTGATTACCCTTGAAGAGAGTGTTCATCAGCTATGGGCTAGATGGCCCCCCTCTGAATCCAATGCAGAGTTTTCCCTGCGTATAAATGTACTCAATAGCAACAATGGTGGCCCAACTCCCAAAGAACACTTCAAGCCTATCTTTAAGCAATTCTTTGATCCCAAACCCTCAACCATTACAGCTTTCTTAACTATCTACAAAACTGTTATGAGACAAGTTCAGACAAAGTTAAGAAAGAACATATTCTGACCTGTCTACACCTGACCTGCCAAGAGGTAGTGGTGCCTGAGCTGCCCTCCATTTAGACGTGGAAAGATATAAAGCAGCTTCTTATTGACGAGTTTGGTGGTGACCTTAGCCTGGAAGTAAAGAAGGACGCCTTCATGCATATTGCTTTCAAGCCTAAAGAGACGCTAGCTGAGTTTGCAGACAGATTCTACATGGAAGGACAGCAACTGATAATGAGCAGACAGTTGACAGCCCATGGCCTACATGGCTTGCGCTCAAGCCCTCAAAGTTAACCAGCTTCTGTGCCTTCACTTCAAAGCCCATAAGGCATGCTTTCCTCCATGAAGAGCATAAAGAAGTTGTTGCAGGATATGCACCTTACCCATTCTGGAACAGTTGTTAGGGAAGGTTGAGCTACTTCTAACTCAGGTTCTTCTTCCTGTGGTCCTTGCATTCTTACCATGAACTCGCAAAATCCTCCTCAACGCCAAGTTTGCCAAAAATGTGGTCAGATAGGTCATCATTATTGAGTCAGCACCAATCTGCAGGTTGAAGGAGCTGATCCAAAAGAGCAGGCGGGAAAAGAACAGTCAACCTAAAGGCAGAGACACTCTTGGTTGACAATTCTTCCCAGTCTCTTTCAATCCCTCTGTTGTGTTCTGAGGCGCGGCACAGACACACAACAGGAAATCCTAACCTTAGGATTGGATTCATAACAAGTCTTGGTTAGATGACAGGAAAGACAAATGTGTTTACCTTGCGGCCCTGGAAGAATAATTTCTACTAGTTGTGGAGAGTGGAGAGGCGCGGAAGTACAGAAGACACAAAGACAAAAATGTTAATAAAACTTAAGATTTATTGGGTATAAAGATTGTAAATATATACTGTGTAGCTTTACCACAAAACATTACATGGAAGGTAGGATCACTTGCCACCAGCATTAGTGGGGCAAGTGAGTTGCGCAGGGATCAGGAAACCAAACAATTGTACTTCCTGAATTGGTCATCAACTCATTTTTAGCAGCAAAAGCAAGAGATTTGTCCTTGAAATGGCCCACCAAAGGTGAAATTGAAATACTGTGAATAGCTGCATACACGACATTGCCCTCCTCTAGTTTTGCCTTAGGCGGGGTGGTATTTACAAAGGAACTTTGCGTGCACTTGAGCAAAAGAACAGCCACTAGACAGGACCTTTACAGTGTATTCAGATCCTTTCTTAAAGGTTACTTATAGAGGGCCAATCCACAGAGAGTCCAACTAATGTGCACAACCACCTACTCTGTGTTGGTAGTAAAGTACGTGGTCACCAACATTGAATTCAGGCAGGGGGGAGTGTCCAGCATTATCAGGAGAAAGCTCAAGCATCTTAGTCTTGTATGCAGAAGTGTAGGCAGTGGCCTGTATTTCAATTATGTGGTTGACTAGATCCTTGATGTGGTTGTTAGGATTCATGGCCTTATCCAAGGTAAGCAGGGGGCCCAAGAGCAATGGGGTAGTAGCCTCTTGCCCATATAGCATAGCAAAGTGGGAGTACCCAGTGACACAATGTTTACTAAGGCGGTATGTGAAGAGGGCGTCAGGCAAGTACAAGTCCCAGTTGGCAGCGTCTGAGTAGGTTAGCTTCCTCATTATGGAGACCAGTGTAGAGTTAGCATGTTCAACTGCCCCATTAGTGGAAGGATTGTAGGGGCAGAGAAGGATTGGTGCAATCCCAAAGCTTCAATAACAGAGGATACTAGCTTGGCATTAAAGTTAGTCCCATTATCAGAGAAAAACACTTGAGGACAGCCATGGCGGTAGCAAAAAAGTCTTGCAACAGAATGGCGGCAGTTGTCTTAGCTGTGATGTCCTTTGTAGGGTGAGCCTCTAACCACTTGCTGAAGTGATCAGCAGCAATCAGAATAAAGCAACACCCAGAACGTGAGCGGGGGAGAGGACCTACTGCGTCAATGCTAACAGTGTGAAAGGTATGTTGCAGGGGAACTAATTTGAACTTGTGGGCAGCAGCTCAAGGCCTCTGCAGCTGGCAGTTGTGGCAGCTAGCTATGACGTCTTAATCAGCAGGCAAAGGTTCTCCTATAAGTAATTCTTTTGAAGTCAGTCAAAGGTCTTGGCAATGCCTCCATGCCCAGTCTCTTTATGAGCTTGTGACACCAACTAGAGGCAAAGACTGGGTTGTACATAAGGCAGATACTGGTCTTGTACCTTCTTGAAGAGCTGATTGTCGTGTATAAGGGTATCTTTGGATAGCTTGGACAAAGCCAGTTGTACCTCTTCTGTCTCACTTTCCCAAGAAGAAGGATACCCAATTAGTTTGTATAATTGGTCAGCCTCTGCACAATGCAAAGCAAGAATAGGCATTCAGGAGAGCCCATTAGTGTTCTCATGTTGAATTCCAGGGCAATGGAGCACTGTGAAGTTTATCCCTGCAGACGTAGAGCCCATCTAGCCAGGCGCCCTTCAGGTTCCTTAAGCTGCTGTAACCATTTAAGAGAAGCATGGTCAGTGACAACTGTGAAGTGGGTGCCGTATATGTAATGACAAAACTGCTTGACTGCATGAAGTCAAGGCACTCCTTCTCTGAGACACTATAGTTCTTCTCATGCTTGTTTAGCACAAAGGAAGTGTAAGCCACATGATGGTCTACACCCTTGTTGTCCAGTTGGGCCAGAATGGCTCCAATAGCTAGATTGCTAGCATTGGTGTACAGGATGAACTCCTTATCATAGTCAGGATTCACTAGGATTGGCGCCTCTTTGAGTTTTTGCTTA
This sequence comes from Entomophthora muscae, assembly GCA_014839935.2. Classification (NCBI taxonomy): domain Eukaryota; kingdom Fungi; phylum Entomophthoromycota; class Entomophthoromycetes; order Entomophthorales; family Entomophthoraceae; genus Entomophthora; species Entomophthora muscae. The sequence goes on along the minus strand of QTSX02004562.1, from coordinate 67,154 downwards.
AGGGTCTCAAAGGCTTGCTGCTGACTGGCGGTCCACTTGAAAGGGACATTACGTGACAGCTGGACTAGAGATTCACTAGTATTGGTGAAGTCAGGGATAAACTGTCTATAGTAGCCCATCATCCCTAGAAAGACTTGTACCTCTCGCAGGTTGGTGGGCAAAAACATTTTGATGATGGCTTCAACCTTCTTAGTCATTGGGCAAATCCCTGTCTGGGTTTAAATGTGGCCCAAGAATTCAAGACGTTCTTTGAAGAAGGCGCACTTGGAAGGCTTCAGTTTGAGGCCATCTTCTTGAATCTTTATGAACACCTCTTTGATATGAGCCAGGTGATTGGTGAAGGTAGCGCTGAAACCTGTCATATCATCCAAGTATACTAGGACGCACAACAACTTCAAGTCACAAAGGATAGAGTCCATTGCCCTTTGGAAGGTGGCCAGGGCGTTGCAAAGTCCCTGTGGCATGCAAGTAGGCTCAAAAAGTCCTTCAGAAGTAATGAGCACGGCTTTCTGACAATCCTTGGGGGATAGGTCAACTTGACAGTATCCAGACGCCAGATCCATGGCAGAGAAGAACTTAGAGCCTCCAAAATGTTGGAGAGCATCATCAATACGCGGCAAGGGGTACAAGTCCTTCTTGGTCAAAGAGTTCAATTGGCAATAGTCCATCACAATAAAATAACCCTAATCCTTCTTCTTTAAGATGAGTAGTGGGGAAGCCCAAGGACTTTGGGAAGGCGCCAGCAGCCCAGTGTCAAACAGTTGTTTGAGCTCTTTAGATACTTGGGCGTCTTCCACACAACTGCAGCAATATGGTTTAGCACAGAAGGGGGGCGTCGCCAGTGTCAATCTGATGGATAACACCTTTGGCTAACCCATAATTGGTACTGTCATTAGCAAAGATATCAGAAAATTAATCTAGTAAATCTAATGTCTTTTTCTGTTGAACCAGGTACAGTTGTGGGAAGTCTTATGCAGTGAACAAAGATAGGACTTGCAGCTCATCCTCCAGAGGTTAAAATCTTGAAACGTACCAAAGGGATGAAGAGAAAGGACGTCAGGAGCGCCCAAAAACTTGCCATATCCAACAACCTGCCCCCTGGAAACAGTCATGGGGATTGCAGTCAGGTTGCTACCAACAACTGAACAGGGTCTTTATGAGAGACATCTAGGATTCCAGGACAGAGGTAACGTTTGTTGCGTCCTAAGGAGGGGGGAGAGTACAACTCCAAGAAGGTGCTTTCAGGTAGTTCATATGATATCTGGGAGTTCAGGATGGCCTGGGAGCCAGGTGGGATGGTGACAGCAGACGTGTATAGGAGAGAGATCCCTTCAGACGCAGGACAAGCCATGGGTGGACACTTCATGTTTGAAGAGTGGGTGCAATATTTGAGGTTGAAAACCCCAGTGGGATATTCTAAGGCACAAGTCTCTAGGCGTTTCCCCGGAACTTTAACTGGCTCTTCAAAGATTAAGAGGACTCCATAGCCTAGAATAGAGAGTTAGCCATCTTTCAAGTTGATTATTCCATTATATTCTCTAAGGAACTTGGTGCCAACTAGGAGATTGTAACTCTCATTCTCCAAGACAACTGCTGGCGCGGCTAGGAGAAGCTTGCCAAACTGCATGGGCAGAGCAGAGTAAGCCCCTATGGTGCGGGTCATAGACAGTCCAGCTGTGCCATACAACTGGTGATAATTAAGGTCAGGGGAAAGTTTGAGTTTCTTCACAAGCTTAGAGGATACAACATTGACTGGTGAGCTAGTGTCTAGAACAGCCTTAATCTTCACTTTTCAAATGGATATCTCTACTTGAGTGGTAGTGCAACCAAAGGGGGGAAGAACAGCCAAGATATCTTGGGCCTCTGCTAGTTCCTTATCCCACTTCTCAATCATAAATCTTAATCCCAGGAGCTCCTTATAAACAGTCTGGAGGGGGAGCAAAACAGATACATTCTTAAAGACAGCATCAGCAACCTCAATAGCTTCTTCTGACGCTTCACTAGCACAGGGGACCTCTTGGCCTGATTGAGGTAAGGGCGCAAAACAATCTCTTTGGACTCAGGCAAAGGCTTAGCAGTAGTTGTAGTCTTTCCTGAGCGTAACTTATAGGGAACTGTAATGATTTTGGGAACAGCCAGAATGGAGTACCCATATGCATCAGTGTCGTCAATATCAGAATCATCCAGGTCAGAGTCATCAGAGATATTGTAAAACAGGAGGAGGATAGGAGGAGCCTCATTATCAGCAGGCTTGGATTCAGCCATAGAGGGAGGGATTGGAAGAGACTGGGAAGAATTGTCAACTGAGAGCGTTTCTGCCTCTAGGTTGACTGTTCTTTTCCTGCCTGTTCCTTTGGATCAGCTCCTTCAACCTGCAGATTGGTGCTGACTCAATAATGATGACCTATCTGACCACATTTTTGGCAACCTTGACGTTGAGGAGGATTCTGCAAGTTCATAGTAAGAATTCAAGGACCACGGGAAGATGAACCAGAGTTAGAAGCAGCTCAACTTTCCCTAACAACAGCACCAGAGTGGGTAAGGTGCATATCCTGCAACCACGTCTTTATGCTCTTCATGAAGGAAAGCATAGCCTTATGGGCTTTGAAGTGAAGGCACAGAAGCTGGTTAACTTTGATGGCTTGAGCGCAAGCCATGTAGGCTTCATGGGCTGTCAACTGTCTGCTTGTTATCAGTTGCTTTCCTTCCATGTAAAATCTGTCTGCAAACTTGGCTAGTGTCTCTTTAGGCTTAAAAGCAATATGCATTAAGGCATCCTTCTTTACTTCCAGGCTAATGTCACCACCAAACTCATCAATCAGAAGCTGCTTCATATCTTCCCACGTCTCAATGGAGGGTAGTTCTGGCACAACTACCTCTTGGCAGGTTGGGTGTAGACAGGCCAGAATGTGTTCCTTCTTAACGTTGTCTGAGGCTCTTTGCATGGCAGTTTCATAGATAGTTATGAAAGATGCAATGGTCAAGGTTCTTGGGTCAAAGACTTGCTTAAAGGTAGGCTTGAAGTGAGTTTTGGGAGTTGGGCCACCATTGTTGCTATCAAGAACGTTGATGCGCGGGGAAAACTCTGCCTCAGATTACAAGGGGGTTGTCTAGTCTATAGCTGGCAAACACTTTCTTCAAGGGTGTTAAGAGTCTCAACAGCACGGGCCCCAGTATTGACAGCTTGAGTGGTCTGTTGTGCAGTAGTATCTAAGTGTTGACCTTGGGTGGTCACTATTGTGGAGAGTTCAGCCAGACGTGAAGTAAGGGATGGCCCCACTGAGAGGCAAGGGGTGAATCTATCATTTACAGATTTGATTACTTCATTCATTTCTTGTATGTCTCTATCCAGCTCAGTGTGGTCCCGCTTCAATTAATCCACCTTGTTACCTAGAACAATTAATTCCCTAGCGGATTGGAATTGAGGTGCTCCAGATAAACCAGGGCAGCAGCCATCTTCATTGACAACCCCAACTGGACTAGCAGCAGTTGCCATCATTTCACATAGGGTGGCAAGTTCTTGCTGTAGCTCCGCAACTTGAGCAGTCAATTCAAGCACCTGGGGGTCAGGTTGAGGCGCTTCAGCAGGACGTCCCTGACTGCAAGTAGTCAAACATAGTTCTCAAATGGCGTCCCATATTCTCTGATCCCTATCCACCAAGTCATCAGAAGGGGGAGAGGGCGGAACATCTGGCTTGGGCGTAGATAGCTCATTTACTTGACTTTGGAGTTTGGCTATGACAGCAGCGGTGGCCACTCTTTCTTGCTCAAATGCGGTACTGAGTTCATTAAGGCCACTAGCAGCAAAGTCCTCTACCTGCTGTAGCTGCTCAAAGAAATATGTACTTAAGGCATTGAGCTGTTGCACAATTTGCTTGAAGTCAGTGAGATAAGCGTTTAAGGTGAAATCCACCTGAGCTCACCAGGGTTGTTCTAACTGGTGAAACTTGTGTAGTTGTTCTCTCATGTATTTGGGGATAGACTGGTGCATTTGTTCAATAGAATTAACCAAACAGGCCTGGGAGGTGACAGAGTTGCATTGATTGTCAGATACCAATGAAAACAGGGAATGAATCCACTGTTTGTAGGCAGCAAACTGGTCCCAGTGATGAGTAACCGCAGCTTGCAGAGACAGGATTTCTTGGACGTGGAGCCCCAACACTATTTGGTGGTGGGCCAAGGCAGGCTGCACAAAGGATGATAGTAAGTGCTCAGCGGAGCCAGCTGCTGAGAGGAAATGTTGTGGAAATTGAGGAGCCACAATTAATTTGTAGTATTCAGCCCAACTGAACTGAATCCAAAGGCAAGGGATGGCTCCTTCACGGGCTATCCCAAGGGCTACTGACATGACTTGTTCTAAGTCAGGGGTACCCATGGGGTAAGCAACTAGGCCGGGACCATTCCCAAGGTTCAGTATAGTGGGGGTAATAGGCTGGTTGACAATGTCCTCTTCAATAGGAGGACTGGTAATTTCAGGTGAAGTCAACTCTTGTATGAGCGGAGGCAAAGGACCTGAAAACGTGGATGCAAAGGGGATAACCAAGGGGCTTAGAGCCCCTGTAGTGAGCACCATTTTTGTTGTGTTCTGAGGCGCGGCACAGACACACAACAGGAAATCACAACTTTAGGATTGGATTCATACTAAGTCTTGATTAGATGACAGGAAAGGCAAATATGTTTACCTTGCGGCCCTGAAAGAATAATCTCTACTAGTTGTGGCTAGAGAGAGGCGTGGAAGACAGAAGAAACAAAGACAAAAATGTGAATAGAACTTAAGATTTATTGGGTATAAATATTGTAAATATATACTGTATAGCTTTACCACAAAACAGTACATGGATGGTAGGATCACTTGCCACCAGCATTAGTGGGGCAAGGGAGTTGCACAGGGATCAGTAAACCAAACAATTGTACTTCCTGCATTGGCTATCAACTCATTTTGAGTAGCAAAAGCAAAAGCAAGATATTTGTCCTCAAAATGGCCCACCAAAGGCGAAATCAAAATACTGTGAATAGCTGCATTCACAACACCATCCCTCTATATCTAACGCCAAGCCTGCTGATAATGAGGCTCCTCCTATCCTCCTCTTGTTTCACAATTTCTCTGACAACTCTGACCTGGATGACTCTGATACTGAAAACACCAATGCATATGGGTACTCTGTTCTGGCTGTTCCTGAAACCATTACAGTCCCCTATAAATTACGTTCAGGAAAGACTACAACTACTGCTAAGCCTTTGCCTGAAGCCAAAAAAATTGTCTCTCACCCATACCTCACTCAGGATAAGAGGTCTCCCGTGCTATTGAAGTCATCAGAAGAAGCTGCCAAGGTTGCTGACGCTGTCTTCAAGAATGTATCTGTTTTGCTCCCTCTCCAGACTGTTTATAAGGAGCTCCCAGGATTAAGATGCATTATTGAGAAGTGGGATAAGGAACTAGCAGAGGCCCAAGATATCTTGGCTGTCCTTCCCCCCTTTGGTTGCACTACCACTCAAGTAGAGATATCCATTTGAAAAGTGAAGATCAAGGCTGTTCTAGACACTGGCTTAACAGTCAACGTTGTCTCCTCTAAGCTTGTGAAGAAACTCAAACTTGCCCCTGACCTTAATTATCACCAGATATATGGCACTGCTAGACTGTTTATGACCCACGCCATAGGGGCTTACTCTGCTCTACCCATGCGGCTTGGCAAGCTTCTCCTAGCTGCGCCAGCAGTTGTCTTGGAAAATGAGAGTTTTAATCTCTTAGTTGGCACCCAGTTCCTAAGGGAATATAATGGGATAATCAACTTAAAAGATGATTACCTCTCTATTCTGGGATATGAAGTCCCTCTGATTTTTGAAGAGCCAGTTAAAGTTCCTGGGAAACGGCTCAAGACATGTGCCTTGGAATATCCCACTGGGGTTTTCAACCTCAAATATTGCACCCACTCTTCAAACATGAAATGTCCACCCATGGCTTATCTTGCGTCTGAAGGGATCCCTCTCCTAGCCACGTCTGCTGTCACCATCCCACCTGGCTCCCAGGCCATCCTAGACTCCCAGATATCATATGAACTACCTGAACAAACCTTCTTGGTGTTGTACTCTCTCCCCTTGTTAGGACGCAACAAACCTTATCTCTGTCCTGGGATCCTAGATGTCTCCCATAAGGACCCTGTTCAATTGTTGGTAGCCAACTTGACTGCTCTCCCCATGACCGTGTCCAGGGGGCAGGTTGTTGGATATGGCAAGTTGTTGAGCGCTCCTGATGTCCTGTCTCTTCATCCCTTTGGCACATTCCAAGATTTTAACCTACCTGAGGATGAACCCCAAGTCTTATCCTTGTTCACTGCACAAGACTTTCTGCAGCTGTCCCCAGTTCAACAGAAAGAGGTACTAGACTTACTAGACCAATTTTCTGACATCTTTGCAAAGGACAGTACCAACTATGGGTTAGCCAAAGGCGTTATTCATCAGATTGACACTGATAATGCTCCTCTCTTCTGTGCTAAACCATTTCACTGCAGCCGTGTAGAGGACGCCCAGGTATCTAAAGAGCAAAAAAAACTGTTGGACGCTGGGCTTCTGGCACCTTCCCAAAGTCCTTGGGCATCTCCGCTACTCATCTTAAAGAAGAAGGATGGGGGTCATTGTATTGTGATGGACTATTGCTGATTAAACTCTTTGACCAAGAAGGACTTGTACCCCTTGCTGTGTATTGATGATGCTCTCCAACGTCTTGGAGGCTCTACTTTTTTCTCTGAAATGGATCTGACATCTGGATACTGGCAAGTTGGACTATCGCCCAAGGTTGCCAAAAAGCCGCGTTCATTACCTCTGAAGGGCTTTTTGATCCTACTTGCATGCCACAGGGACTCTGCAACGCCCCAGCCACCTTTCAAAGGACCATGGACTCTGTCCTCTGTGACTTGAAGTTGTCATTGTCCTAGTATACTTGGATGATATAAAGGTTTTCAGTGCTACCTTCACCAATCACCTAGCTCATCTCAAAGAGGTGTTCATAAAGATTTTAGAAGCTGGCCTTAAGCTAAAACCTTCCAAGTGTGCCTTCTTCAAAGAATGTCTTGAATTCTTGGGCCATGAAGTAACCCAGACCGGGATTTGCCCAATGACTAAGAAGGTTGAAGCCATTGACAAAATGTTTTTGCCCACCAACCTGTGAGAGGTACAAGTCTTTCTAGGGATGATGGGCTACTATAGACAGTTTATCCCTGACTTCACCAATACTAGTGAATCTCTAGTCCAGCTGTTACGTAATGTCCCTTTCAAGTGGACCGCCAGTCAGCAGCAAGCCTTTGAGACCCTTAAGCAAAAACTCAAAGAAGCGCCAATCCTAGTGTATCCTGACTATAATAAGAGTTCACCCTGTACACTGACGCTAGCAATCTTGCTATTGGAGCCATTATGGCCCAACTAGATAACAAGGGTGTAGACTATCTTGTGGCTTACACTTCCTGCGTGCTAAACAAACATGAGGAGAACTATAGTGTCACAGAGAAGTGGTGTCTTGCTGTGTTGCATGCAGTCAAGCAGTTTTGTCACTAAATATATGGTACCCACTTCACAGTTGTCACTGACCACACTTTGCTTAAGTAGTTATAACAGCTTAAGGAGCCTGATGGGTGCCTAGCTAGATGGGCTCTACGTCTGCAAGGATATGACTTCACTGTGCTCCATTGCCCTGGGATTTAACACCAGAACGCTGATGGGCTCTCCAGAATTCCCATTCTTGATTTGCATCCTGCAGAGGCTGATCAGTTATAAAAACTAATTGGGTACCCTTCTTCTTGGGAAAGTGAGACAGAAGAGGTACAACTGGCCTTGTCCAAGCTATCTAAAGATACCCTCATACGCAACAATCAGCTCTTCAAGAAGGTACAAGACCAGTATCTGCCTTATGTACAACCCTGTCTTTGCCTCTAGTTGGTGTCACAAGCTCATAAAGAGACTGGGCATGGAGGCATTGCCAAGACCTTTGACTGACTTCAAAAGAATTACTTATAGGAGAACCTTTGCCTGCTGATTCAGACGTCATAGCTAGCTGCCACAACTGCCAGCTGCAGAGGCCTTGAGCTGCTGCCCACAAGTTCAAATTAGTTCCCCGCAACATGACTTTCACACTGTCATCATTGACGCGGTAGGTCCTCTCCCCCGCTCACGTTCTGGGTGTTGCTTTATTCTGGTTGCTGTTTATCACTTCAGCAAGTGGTTAGAGGCTCACCCTACAAAAGACATCACGGCTAAGACAACTACTGCCTTCCTGCTACAAGATGTTTTCTACCACCATGGCTGTCCTCAAGTGTTGCTCTCAGATAATGGGACTAACTTTAATGCCAAGCTGATAACCTCTGTTGTCAAAGCTTTGGGATTACACCAGTCCTTCTTTGCCCCCTACAATCCTTCTACCAATGAGGCAGTTGAGCGTGCAAATTCAACACTGGTCTCTATCATGAGGAAGCTCACCTACTCTGATGCTGCCAACTTGGACTTATACTTACCTGCTGCTCTCTTTGCATACTGCCTTAGCAAAAATTGTGTCACTGGATACTCCCCTTTTCCCATGCTGTATAAACAAGAGGCTACTACCCCATTGCTCTTGGGGGCCCTGCTTACCTCTGATAAGGCCATGAATCCTGACAACCACATCAAGGATCTAGTCAACCGCTTAACTGAAATACAGGCCACTGCCTACACTTCTGCATACAAGACTAAGATGCTTGAGCTTTCTCCTGATAATGCTGGACACTCCCCCCTGCCTGAATTCAATGTTGGTGACCACGTACTTTACTACCAACACAGAGTAGGTGGTTGTGCACATTAGTTGGACTCTCTGTGGATTGGCCCCTTAGAAGTGACCTTTAAACAAGGGTCCAAATGCACTGTAAAACTCCTCTCCAGTGGCTGTCCTTTTGCTTGAGTGAAAGCAAAGTTCCTTTGTAAATACCACCCCCCTAAGGCCAATCTAGGGGAGGGCAATGTCGTGAATACTGCTATTCACCATGTTTTAATTTTGCCTTTGGTGGGCTATTTTGAAGACAAATCTCTTGCTTTTGCTTTTGCCTCTCAAAATGAGTTGATGACTGAATCAGGAAGTACTATTGTTTGGTTTCTTGATCCTGCGCAACTCACTTGCCCCACTCATGCTGGTGGCAAGTGATCCTACCATCCTGGTAGTGTTTTGTGGTATTCCTGACCACTATATATTCCATTTTTATTCACCAATAAAATCTAAGTTCTATTCACATTTTTGTCTTTGTGTCTTCTGTACTTCTGCGCCTCTCTCTAGCCACAACTAGTAGAGATTATTTTTCCAGGGCTGCAAGGTAAACGCATAGCCTTCCCTGTCATCTAACTGAGACTTAGTAAAAATCCAATCCTAAGGTTAGGATTTCCTGTTGTGTGTCTGTGCTGCGCTTCAGAAAACAACAGAGTAATTGAAGATGTTGCAACAACTTAAATTTAATTTCCTAAAATAAATGAAATGCCCAGTTTTCATGAACAAGTGATATCTGTATCAGCTAAGCATCAAATTACATCATATCCTCTTTGTAATCTATACAAATCAATTAAAATGATGTATTCAGTTAATTGTAACTCTTCCGCATATTTTTAAAATGATAAGATATTAAAGAATTATATTTATAAAATGCTCAATTTGAGGTTTGCAGCTCACTTGAACCTCAAAATTTATCTAAACAGCAAATAAATCAATGTCCTAACTTTAAACTACCATAAAATCCTAAATAATTGAGCTTTTTAAATAAAATATAATGCAAAATAATGCTCTAGATCTTATCTTTAATTTGATTAAATAAAAATTATATATTGATTAATTAAAAATCAACTTTTCAAGCTTAAAGCAATCTATTTTATTAAATTATCAAAATAATATAATAAAACCTAGTATATGCTCTTTTAAACTTATTTTTCTACACTTTAAACTATTGCTGTAAAGCTGAGAATCTTATCTTTCTATTGGTGTTAAAAAACAGTAGGTATACTATATTGAATATTGAAGTGAAATATTTATTTTTTGTTGAAATTACTGTTTTAAATATGAACATTTGTAATTTGATTTTTTCAAAATTGAACTGTGTTATGCTGCAACTTGGGCAGCATGTGTATTAGAAAATGGCATAATTCCTAAAATAATGACCCATCTGTTTCACCCTTGAGAACTATTCTAATACTAGGTGGTTGCCCCATCCAAGGACAGAATTAAAGTTGAATTTAATAAATTAATTAAATTTATTTTATTGTCTTTTTAGGCTTGTATTACTCATTGCATGTCTAATTAAAATTTTATTTAATTGCTTTATTAAAAAGTAATTTCAATTATATTTATTTAAATTTAAAATTAAAGTTGTATACTCCAAGTATAAATAAAAACTAAACCTAAATAAGTGTTGCAACATCTTTGATTACTCCCTCTTGGGGAATTAACTCCCCAAGTAAATCACCAAAAGGCTCACCAAGTGGTTCACCGCCCAGTCAATAAGCCGGTGGCACTTTTATCAGTTAACCATCTATGACAGGGATCCCTAATCCAGGTCCTAAATGGAACACAACTTTATTAAGCCTCATGACTCAAGAGGAACATTACTCAGATAGACCCCATGACCTCCATGACGTACATGGACAGTATGTGGCTTATCATGATACTATATATTAAGCTATATTTATATTCAATAAAGTATCATTCTCTTCTTAATCTTCCCCTTTATTTTGTTTATTATACTTCCCAGAAGTATATACTCGACATAAGTATAGTATAACTATTAAGTTTTGTAAGGATATACTGATTATTTTAAAATTTAGTAAATGAGTTTTGATGTCTGTATAAATGTAGAGCTGATCTGCAGCTTTTAAATAAGCTATTGGATATCAAAATTGGCTTAGTATTTACTGAGATACATTGATTTTAGTTTTTGTAGTGTGTATTAAAAGTAAATTTAGATAATACAGTAGTTTTAAATTCTACGGCAACAAACAAAATGAATTCAAATTTAAGTGAAATTGAAATGAACCCAAATCTATTGTAAATCAATATAAATTCATTTATCTTTAATTTTGTTTAAATCTGGATTGTTTTTGCTTGTTGCCATAGCTTTTAAAACCACTGTAGCAAATTGAGTCTGAGCCTTTGATTATGACGTGAACCCGATTCCAGCACTTAACTATATATCTCAGCATCTAGAGTAGGGCTGCAGCGTCCCACCCCTGGACAAAGATCTTCTTTTTTCCAGCATTCTGGAAGATTGGATTTAAAATAAGCTTTAAATAGAAAATATATTACCTTCCACATTTTCAGAAACTTTGGACAGAATCTGGGGTTTGTCTGGGGGTGGGACAACACAGCCCTAATCTAGAGCAGTTAGAGCTATCATGCTTGGTACTATTGTGATTGGAATTGTCTGAAAAATTGATCTACATTCTCTAAATTTCATGAAAATCATTATATTGAATCATAATTTTATTATAGTATTTTTACTCCACTGATGTTTTTTGGGATGAAGCTGTGACAAGCAAGGTTATTCTTAAACAATATGCAGCCACTTGGATCAGCTGATGCATCCAAGTGGAATATTCTATTATTTCACTTTGGAATAGATAGATTCAAATTTTCCAAGCCAACTGTCCTGTACTTAAACTAAAATTTATGTATAATTTTTAATTAAATATATTTAAAACTGATCAAGCTCTCTTTTCATCAGTAAATTCAATCATCAGCAGAGTTTAAATATCCAATCATATAAAAGGATATTAAACAATTGCTGCTTCCTTTCTAATTTCAATCTAACCGCTCTAGAGCTTGGTAATGAATAAAGATAACCCTCTTTGATATTGTTGAATGGGGTTAGCCACTAATTTAAAATGAAAGTAATTAAAGACAACTTTATTAAAGTTTGAGTGGCTTATATTTCAGTTCAACATGATTTAGACCACACTCCACTGAATTCAATCTTTGTACTCTCAAAGATGCATGTAAGGGATTGAATGTAAGGATGAGCCAAATTGAGCTTGTGGCTTAACAATCAACTTTTAAAATCAAATTTAAGTAAAATTCAATTCAGTCAAATCCCTTACGGCTTGAACCCACTTGAGGCAACATTACAGACAGACAGACTCACTTTTATATATATTAATTACATCATGTGCCCCTTCACAAAATGAAACCATCTGTTTTATCCATGAAAACCACCTTCCTTTTATATTTTTTGATCTACACAATGGAGTGAGGCATAAATTGTGACCTACTCCAAAAGTTGTGACACAAAATCACATGGATTGTTTTGTGAACCAATCCAAAACATCCAAAAAAATGGTTTTGTGACACTGTGTTTACACAATTGCTGTTTCCTTCCCTACCTCTAAAGTTCATGAAAATCATTTTGCTTAATCTTAATATCTTTAAGGCTTGTTTGCTCCACTAACATCCCATTTAGGATGTTGCAACAGCAAGAAGGGTTAACTTGAAACAATGTGCAGCCACATAGATCAGGTGAAATATCAACTAATTCCAAAACAATATGCATCCACTTAGATCAGATGATGCCTCCGAGTGGAATTTTACTATATTTTTAATTCAAATAATTGAAATTAAGAATATTCCTGTCAACCATCTTGTGCTTAAATTAACACTAGGTGGTTGCCCCATCCAAGGAAAGAATTAAAGTTGAATTTAATATATCAATTAAATATATTTTATTGTGTTTTTAAGCTGGGATCACTTATCATATGTTTAGTTAAAATTTATTTAATTGCTTTATTAAAATGTAGTTTCAATTATATTTATTTAAATTTAAAATTAAAATTGTATATTCCAAGTATAAATAAAAACTAAACCTAAATAAGTATAGTATCACTTTTAAGTTTAGTAAAGATAAACTAATTATTTTAAAATTAAGTAGTTGCTTTTTTAAATCCCTTCACAATGTAGAGCTGATCTGCAGCTTTAAAATAAGCTATTGGACATCAAAACTGGCTTAGTATTCACTGAGATACTGTAAATTCAGAACCTGAATGTAAAAATGCGGGATTGTCAAATCCTTGGTCCAAATTTCAAATCACTTTTGCAGGATAGCTTTTTTTAATTAAATTGATTTTTTGAGTATTTATTTGAATATTTGAAAATGCAGGAACACATAGACACTTTGCAAAGTTCGAGTCAAGCTGCATATTTCCTATGGACAAAATGAATTAACTGGAATCAGATTTGAAGCGTTCAAATCCATTGACCATTTTCATTAAGTTTACTATGTTTTTTGAAATTGCGGGATTGTCAAATCCAAGAACCAAATTTCAAATCACTTTTGAATGCCACTAGTAAACTCAGATATTAATTGCGGGAACTGGAATCCAAATTGAATGTACAGTAAGCACACTAGGAAACATCAACCCAAATCAAGAAGCTCCACCACAACTAAAATCAGATGAAAAATTCAATCTTGATAACCATAATTAGACATAAAAAGTTATTAAAGTTTAAAATCATCCAAACCCGTAAAGTATACAATATTATTCACTTCAAATCACGGATATAGAAACTCTGCTACTATTCAAGGCTATATCAAGAGAAAACAACTTCCCACAACTAAACCAATAACTTCAAATAAATACATATTTAATCTAAAATTTATTTTTTATTTTATTTTTATGGACTGTCAATCACATTCCCAACCCGCTCCTGCACCAGCCCGCAGGGCAGCCTGTCCACAAGGGCGTCCCAGAGGGTCCAAGAACAGACCCAGAACCCAATTTGAAGGGAGTCATGCCAATACACAGGCCTCCCAAGGTGTCATTGCCAGCCAACCACCTCCTGCGTCCCAGGCCCAATCAACCAGCTTGAATTCCAGGCAGAAGCCACTCTCAAGGCCTGCTACCAAAGTCTCCTACATCAGGGTCACCAGGAACACTGAGGTTACTTACACCTCCACTGTGTACCCAGTTGTCACCCGGCCCCGCATTATTGACCCAAGAGTTGCCACTTCCTGCCCCTGCGTCTTTGACACCACCTACAAGCCATTGGCAGCCACTGTTGAGCCATCTGCGCCTGTGATCTATTCCACCATTGACAGCGCCAGCACAACCAAGCGTGATCCCACCTTCTACAAAAAGGTCCCCGTCCCCTGTGTTGAGCCTGGTAGCCAGGATGCCATGGTACCTGCCAAGGGCCGGCGCCGGTTGACAGATAATGAGCATGAAGCTCTCCTCAACTGCTTGAATGGGGGAATGGCGGTTTGGGATATTGCGTCCTGATTTGGTGTCACAGCCAGGTACATTGCCAACATCAACACCAAGTATGGCAATACTGGGCAAATTGTCAAATCCACAAAGGCTAAGCGGCAGCCAAAACTCTTGCAGCCTGTGCACATCAACGCAATCAAGCAGTGGGTAGCCAGGGATTGCCACCTGGACACACTTGCTGTCCAATCAATGCTTGCCACAGAGTTTGGGCTTTCTGTTTCTAAAACCCTTGTTTACAAAACAATGGTTGATTTGGGCTTCTTTTGGAAGGTTCTTGGAGTTTCTCTGTACAACAGAAACAGTGAAAAGACCATTGAGGATTGACGCATTTATGCTGTTGTGAATAATGACATTCATCATGTTTCAATTTTGCCTTTGGTGGGCCATTTCAAAGACAAATCTCTTGCTTTTGCTTTTGACTCTCAAAATGAACTGGTTTCTGCATCAGGAAATATGATTGTTTGGTTTCCTGACTCTGCGCAACTCACTCGCTCCACTCATGCTTGTGGCGAGTGATCCTACTGTCCTGGTAGTGTTTTGTGGTATTCCTAACCACTATATATTGCATTTCCTATTTTACCAATAAAATTAAGTTCTATTCACATTTTTATCTTTGTGTCTTCTGTACTTATGCGCCTCTCTTTAGCCACGCCTAGTAGAGATTATTCATCCAGGGCCGCAAGGTAAACGCATTTGCCTTCCCTGTCATCTAACCGAGACTTAGTATGAATCCAATCCTAAGGTTAGGATTCTCTGTTGTGTATCTGTGCTGCGCCTCAGAACACAACAAAAAAGGGTGCTCACTACAGGGGCTGTAAGCCCCTCAGTTACCCCTTTTGCATCTACGTTTTCAGGTCTTTTGCCTCTGCCTATTTGGGAGTCAACCTTGCCTGAAATTACCAGCCCTCCTATTAAGGAAGACATTGCTGACCTGCCTATTGTCCCTACTGTACTGAACCTTGGGAATGGTCCCCGCCTAGCTGCTTACCCCATGGGTACCCCTGACTTAGATCAAGTCATGGCAGTAGCCCTTGGGATAGCTTGGGATGGGGTCATCCCTCGCCTTCAGCTACAGTTTAGCCGTACCAAATACTATGAGTTAATTGTGGCCCCTCAGTTTCCACAACATCTCTTCTCAGCGGCTGGCTCTGCTGAACACCTGCTGTCATCCTTTGTACAGCCTGCCTTGGCCCATCACCAGATGGTGTTGGGACTCCACGTTCAAGAGATCTTGTCTCTACAAGCAGCAGTTACCCATCATTGGGACCAGTTTGCCGCCTACCAATAATGGATTCATTCCCTGTTCTCCCTGGTATCTGACAATCAGCATGATTTGGTCACCTCTCAAACATGTTTAGTCAATTCTATTGAGCAAATGTGCCAGTCCATCCCTGAGTACGTTAGGGAGCAGATACATGAGTTTCACCAGTTAGAACAACCCTGGCAAACTCAAGTAGACTTCACCCTAAACGCTTATCTCTCCAACTTTGAATGCCTAGTGCAACAGCTCAATGCATTCAGTGTCTATTCCTTTGAACAATTGCAACAGGTACCTGACCTTGCTGCCCAAGGTCTAAATGAACTCAGTGTGGAGTTTGATCAAGATAGAGCTACCACTGCTGCTGCTATAGCCAAACTTCAGAGTCAGTTGAATGTGCTATCTACTCCCAAACCTGATGTTCCGCCTTCTCCTCCTGCTGATGATCTGGTGGACAGAGAGCAGAGGATCTGGGAGGCCATCCAAGAATTACGCGCTTCCACTTGTAGCCAAGGATGTCCTACTGAAATGCCTCAACCTGACCCCCAGGTTCTTGCGCTGACTGCTCAGGTTGCTGAACTACAGCAAGAAGTTGCTGCTTTACGTGAGGTAGTGACAGCTGCTGCTAGCCCACTTGGGGTTAACGGGGAAGATGGCTGTTGTCCTGGTTTGGCAGGGGCTCCTCAAATCCACTGTTCTAGGGAGTTGATTGCCCTAGCTAATGAGGTGGACCATTTGAAACAAGATCAGACTGAGTTGGACAGAGACGTACAGGAGATGAGTGAGCTAATCAATTTGGTAAACAACAGATTTGCCCCCTGCCTGTCAGTGGGGCCATCCCTTACTTTGTGGCTGGCTGAGCTCTCCACTGTTGTCACTACCCAAGGACAACGCCTAGATGTTACTGAACAATAGACCACTCTAGCCAACACTATGGGTGCCAGAACTACCAAGACTCTGACAACCCTTGAAGAAAGTGTTCAACAGCTATGGTCTAGACAACCCCCCTACAAATCTGAAGCTGAGTTCTCCCCACGCATAAATGTACTTGATAGCAACAATGGTGGTCCAGCTCCCAAGGCACACTTCAAGCCTACTTTTAAGCAAGTCTTTGATCCCATAACCTCAACTATTGCAGCTTTCTTAACTATTTATGAGACTGCCATGAGACAAGCATCAGATGAGGTTAAGAAGGAGCACATTCTAACCTGTCTACACCCAACCTGTCAAGAAGTAGTCATGCCAGAGCTGCCCACCATTGAGACCTGGGAAGACATGAAACAGCTTCTGATTGACAATTTTGGTGGTGATCTTAGCCTGGAGGTGAAAAAGGATGCCTTCATGAACATATCTTTCAAGCCCAAAGAGATGTTAGCCAAATTCACAGACAGATTTTACATGAAGGGACAACAATTAATAACAAGCAGACAATTAACAGCGCATGAAGCGTATATGGCCTGTGCCCAGGCCCTCAAGGTGAATCAACTTCTGTGTCTTCATTTCAAGGCCCACAAAGCTATGCTGTCCTCCATGAAAAGTATAAAGACACTGCTACAGGATATGCATCTTACCCATTCTGGGGCAGTTGTTTGGGAGAGTTGTGTCACTTCCAACTCTGGATCTTCTTCTTGCGGCCCTTGTATCCTCACTATGAACTCACAAAATCCTCCTCAACATCAGGGTTGTCACAACTGTGGTCAGATAGGTCACCACTCTTGCGTCTGCACCAATCCGCGGGTTGAAGGAGCTGATCCCAAGGATCAGTTGGGAAAAGAACAGTCAACCTAGAGGCGGAGATGCTCTCAGTTGACAATTCTTCCCAGTCTCCTTCTATACCTCTGCCTGCTACTGACTCTGAGCCTGCTGATGATGAGGCTTCTCCTATCCTTCTTCTGTTCCATGATATTTCTGATGATTCTGATGTGGATGAATCTGATGTTGAAGACCCTGATGCATACAGGTATTCTGTTCTTGCTGTCCCAGAGACTATTGCAGTTCCCTACAAGCTACAATCTGGGAAGGCTACAACTATCACCAAGCCCTTGTCTGAGGCCAAAGTGGTTGTCTCTTGCCCCTATCTTACTCAGTCAAAAAGGTCCCCTGTATTAGTGGAATCATCAGAGGAAGCCACTGAAGTTGCAGATGCTGTTTTCAAGAATGTATCTGTCTCACTCCCTCTCCAAACCGTATATAAGGAGTTCCCAGGACTAAGATGCATGATTGAGAAATGGGACAAGGAACTAGCTGAGGCGCAGGATATCTTGGCTGTTCTGCCACCTTTTAGACGCACCACCACCCGGGTAGAGATATCTATCCAAAAGGTCAAGATCAAAGCCGTCCTGGACACCAGTTCTCCTGTCAATGTTGTTTCTTCTAAACTGGTGAAGAAACTTAAGCTGGCCCCTGACCTCAACTACCATCAATCCTATGGCACTGCTGGTCTCTCCATGACTCGCGCTATTGGCGCGTACTCTGCCTTGCCAATATGATTTGGTAAACTCCTGTTGGCTGCGCCAGCTGTTGTTCTAGAAAATGAGAGCTACAACCTTTTGGTTGGTACCCAGTTTCTTTGGGAATATAATGGGATCATCAACCTAAAGGATGGTTATCTTTCTATCCTAGGGTACAAAGTCCCTCTGATCTTTGAGGAGCCAATCAAAGTTCCTGGTAAACGTTTGAAGACATGTACACTGGAGTACCCCACTGGGGTTTTCACCCTAAAATACCAAACCCATTCCACCAACATGAAGTGTCCTCCCATGGCTTGTCCTGCAACTGAGGGAATTCTTCTCATGACCACATCTGCTGTCACCATCCCTCCAGGTTCTCAGGCCATCATAGACTCCCAGATATCATATGAACTACCTGAACAGACTTTCTTAGAGCTTTACTCCCCTCCTTTGCTGGGGCAATACAAGCCTTACCTTTGTCCTGGAATTCTGGACGTCTCCCACAAGGATCCCGTTTAATTACTAGTTGCCAACCTTACCGCGCTTCCTATGACTGTATCCAGAGGACAGGTTGTTGGTTACAGAAAGTTGTTAAATGCCCCTGGCGTCTTGTCCCTTCACCCTTTTGGAATGTTTCAAGACTTTAACCTACCCAAAGACAAGCCTCAAGTCCTATCTCTGTTCACTGCCCAAGACTTCCCTCAGTTGTCCCCGGTACAACAGAAAGAGGTGCTTGAATTACTAGAACAATTCTCAGACATCTTTGCTAAAGATAGCACTAATTATGGGCTGGCCAAAGGTGTGATTCATCAGATTGACACATTAGATGCTCCCCCCTTTCATGCCAAGCCATATTGCTACAGCCAAGTGGAAGATGTGCAGGTTTCTAAGGAGCTCAAACAACTGCTGGACATTGGACTGCTAGCTCCCTTTCAAAGTCCCTGGGCTTTACCTCTGCTCATCTTAAAGAAAAAGGATGGGGGCCACAGGATTGTGATGGACTATTGGAGGTTGAATTCTCTAACCAAGAAAGATTTCTATCCCTTGCTGCACATTGATGACGCTCTTTGACGCCTTGGGGGGTCTAAGTTTTTCTCTGCCATGGATTTGGCGTCTGGTTACTGGCAAGTTGACCTCTCTCCTGAAGACCGTCAGAAGGCTGTGCTCATCACATCAGAAGGATTGTTTGAACCTACCTGCATGCCACAAGGGCTCTGTAATGCCCTGGAAACTTTCCAGAGGGCCATGGACTCCATCCTGCGTGATTTGAAGTTGTTGTGTGTCTTAGTCTATCTATATGATATAACAGTCTTCAGCGCAACTTTCACTGATCACCTAGCCCATCTTAAAGAGGTGTTCATAAAGATCCAAGAGGCTGGCCTCAGGCTAAAGCCCTCTAAGTGTGCTTTCTTCAAAGAACGCCTTGAATTCCTGGGCCATGAAGTAACCAAACGGGGATTTGTCCAATGACCAAGAAGGTTGAAGCCATTGACAAAATGCTTCCGCCCACCAACCTACAAGAAGTATAATTCTTTCTGGGCATGATGGGTTACTATAGGCAATTCATTCCTGATTTTTCTGATACTAGCAAACCCCTGGTCCAACTGTTGTGTAATGTTCCTTTCAAATGGACTGCCAGCCAACAACAAGCCTTCAAGACTCTAAAGCAGAAACTCAAAGAAGCGCTCATTTTATTGTACCCCAATTATGATAAGGAATTCATCTTGTACACTGATGTTAGTGACCTTGCTATTGGGGCTATCTTGGCTTAGCTCAATAATGAAGGTGTGGACCACCCTGTAGCCTATACTTCCTGTGTGCTAAATAAGCATGAAAAGAATTACAGTATTACAGAGAAGGAGTGCCTCGCTGTGCTGCATGCAGTCAAACATTTCCGCCACTACGTGTATGGTACTCATTTCACTGCTGTCACTGACCACGCTTCACTCAAATGACTACAGCAACTCAAGGAACCAGAAGGACGCTTAGCCAGATGGGCCCTCCGCCTGCAAGGTTATGACTTCACTGTGCTCCATTGCCCTGGGATTCAACATCAGAACGCTGATGGGTTATCCCAAATGCCCATCCTTGCCCTAGATCCTGCTGAGGCAGACTGCCTGTACAAACTAATTAGCTACCCTTCTTCCTGGAAAAGTGAGACAGAAGAGGTTTGACTTGCCCTGTCCAAATTGTCTGAAGACACCCTCATATGCAACAACCAACTCTTCAAGAAGGTGTGGGGTCAATACCTGCCATACGTGCGCCCCAGTCTTTGCCTCTCCTTGGTGTTGCAAGCCCATAAAGAGACTGGCCATGGAGGCATTGCTAAGACCTTTGACTGGCTTCAGAAGAATTACTTCTGGGAGAATCTTTGCCTGTTGATCCCATATGTCATAGCTAGTTGCCATGACTGCCAACTTCAGAGGCCCCAAGCTGCTTCTCACAAATTCAAATTGGTTCCCCCTCAACACGCTTTTCATACGGTTAGCATTGATGCTGTAGGCCCTCTCCCCCACTCACGTTCTGGATGCCACTTTATACTGATTGCCATTGACCACTTCAGCAAGTAAGTAGAAGATTGCCCTACTAAAGACATCACTGCTAAGACTACTGCTGCCTTCCTGCTGCAGGATGTTTTCTACCGCCATGGCTGCCCTCAAGTGCTGTTGCCAGACAACAGAACCAACTTCAATGCCAAACTTTTAACCTCTGTTGTTGAAGCTCTAGGAACTCACCTGTCTTTCTCTACCCCCTATAATCCTTCCACTAATGGGGCAGTTGGACGTGCCAACTTGACACTGGTTTCTATCATGAGAAAACTCACCTACTCTGACGCTGCCAATTGGGATCTATACTTACCTGCTGCACTCTTTGCCTATTGTCTGAGCAGGCATCAGATCACAGGGTACTCCACCTTTGCCATGTTGTATGGGCGTGAAGCCACCACTCTGTTGCTCTTGGGGGTTCCCCTACTCTCCTCTGATAAGGCTATGAACCCTGACAACCACATCAAAGACTTAGTCAACCGCATCATTGATATACAGGCCACTGCCTACACTTCTGCATAAAAGACTAAGGTGCTCAAGCTCTCTCCTGACAATGCTGGGCGCTCCCCCTTGCCTGAGTTTGATGTTGGTGACCATGTCCTGTACTACCAATACCGTGTGGGTGGGCGCGCACATAAGCTGGACTCCCTGTGGATTGGTCCTTTAGAGGTGACTTTCAAAGGAGGATCTGAGTACACTATAAAGCTCCTCTCCAGTGGTCATCCTTTTGCTCACGTACACACCAATTTCTTCTGCAAGTATCACTCCCCTTAGGCCAATCTAGAGGGGGACAATGTGGTGAATAACGGCATTCACCATGTTTCAATTTTGCCTTTGGTGGGCCATTTCAAAGACAAATCTATTGCTTTTGCTTTTGACTCTCAAAATGAACTGGTTTCTGCATCAGGAAATATGATTGTTTGGTTTCCTGACTCTGCACAACTCACTTGCTCCACTCATGCTTGTGGCAAGTGATCCTACCATCCTGGTAGTGTTTTGTGGTATTCCTAACCACTATATATTCCATTTCCTATTTTACCAATAAAATTAAGTTCTATTCACATTTTTATCTTTGTGTCTTCTGGACTTCTGCGCCTCTCTCTAGCCATGCCTAGTAGAGATTATTCATCCAGGACCGCAAGGTAAACGCATTTGCATTCCCTGTCATCTAACCAAGACTTAGTATGAATCTAATCCTAAGGTTAGGATTCCCTGTTGTGTATCTGTGCCGCGCCTCAGAACATGACATATGCCAAGACATATCTGGCACTAAAAGAGACTGGGAATGTCCAGTTCTTCTATATCAACAAATTGTTGTTTTCCTCCTCACTCAGGTCCAGGCATGGGTGGGTTGAGAAGGGGTCCAAGGACGGTGTAGCCCATTGTGCAGCTGTCTGTTCCCAGACCTATTCAATGGTTGCGCTTCTTGGTCCTTGCGGGTTGGATCAATACCAGATGATTAAAGGCTCCCATAACAGCAGGACCTTTCTTGATTTTCTCCGAGTTGTCAAGGAGTACCTTTGCGTAAAATTATAGCAGCACAACCAACGTTGTTGTGCTTGATAATGTTGGGCTTCACAAAGTGGATCTGGTTGTGTCTGAGTTCCCCCCATTGACAAGAATAGCCACTCCTCCAGCCACCGCCTTGCTGATTGTCCAATGAGACTTCTCTTCCTCCTGTCATATTCCCCATTCCTGAATCCAATTGAGGAGGTGTTTGGTTGGATCAAGAATAAGATGAAACAAGGCTTTCCTCAGGACACCAAGGACCTATTCAATATTCTTGAGGTCAGCCAATTTGCGATGCCACCTGATGTGGTGGCGGCTTTTTACAAGCACTCGGAATCCTTCCTCCCTAAAGCCTTGGCCTCCAAGCCAATCAGATAAATGGGCTCTCTGGTTTACTTTGTTTTTATTTTTATTTATTTTGTTTTTATTAGGTCTCAAAAATTATTATTTAAATATAATAATTTGACGTGTGATTGTATTATAGACATATAAGAATATGTAGAAAAGGTAAGTAAAATTAACTATACCAGGTATGAAGAATATATTTTTATTATAATGCACTGAATACTTTATTGACTGTTGCTCTACCAAATAAATAAATTAAAAAAGATAGAAATAGAATTTTTTATTTAAATAATTGTTAATCATTGATGGTACTTTGGCTTTTTTATGCCACAAATTGGACCTTGCGTGTCATCATATGATCCTTCTTATTTCAGTGCCACTATAGCCACATGACACGACAACCAATGATTTTTATATAATCCTTATTAATTTGTACTTAGGACAAAGTTCAATTATATTGAATATGTGTATCAAATCATATTACAAGGGAAAGGTAATTTGAGTTGTAAACAATCATTTATTTAGAACAATAGTGGAGCGGGCCGCATGATGCGGATAAATTCAATTCTCCATATTTATCTTTGTGATAAATGGACCCGTACTCGACGAGTAGTAAATAAAAACATTTTTAATTCTTTTTTATTTGATGTATTGGCAACTATAACTAAAGTCTTTTAATATACTTAAATATATTAATATTATAATTTACACACTAAAATTTAAAATTAAAATTAAAATATTAATTATAAATCTTAAAAGTTAAATATTTAAGTTTAAATAATCAAAATATAACAATTTTATTAAATTGTGATTTATTCAATATCAAAATATTTGATATTAAATATGTCAATATTAAAGATTTTAACAGTGAATATTTTAATATTTAAAATAAAAGAAAATAAAAAAATAAAAATTTTAAGTTGCAAGGGAAAATGATTTATTGGGGGAATGCAAATTGCAAGGGGAATGTGTTTATTCTGGGGAATTATACCCCAAAATTAAATTTTCGGCTAATGCATCTAATTGGGACCACATACTCTTCTGTATGTGGTGGATGACTCTGGTGCCAATTGCTAGAGGGGTGGCACTCAACACCCCAGTGGTGGCTGACTGTCTTATAAAAGGCAAACAGGTGAGGGAATCCACTAGCAGGTTTTTTTGTGGGGCACGTAGTACCTGTATAGAGTTGCCAATGCAAATGAATCATAGAAGACGTGCTCAACTATCTGTATCCCTGAGGTGTTTTCTGGCAGTCTAGGGCTACACGGCATATGTCAATCTGTATAGGTACATCTTCTATTTTTTTCACATTGGCTTTCAGTATGCAATGGAGCAGGATTCCCAGGTACACCGCAACGTGGATCCTTTGCGAGGTATATTTTTCTGAGAACATGCACAGTTTTTTGAACGTTTTTACTAACCTATTGATATAGGATGTTTGGTTGAACTTGAAGAGGGTTCTGGGGGCGCCCAACTTGTATCAGCCCCCCAGGCCTTGGCAAACAATATCAATAAAGGCTTAAAATTATTCATGAGGACTGCATCCCCAATTTTGTTTGATAGAGTTTTAAAAATTTTATTAAAAATTGAAGATTTCTATATTCATTTCCAATTTGAAAGTCAGTTTTTATTAAATTTTTTTGTATTTATTGATATTTGTGAGGGGAACCTTTGAACGCTTTCATAAATGTATTCATTGAAGTTCAGTTTTATATCCCCGCAAATTTCATTCATTTCTTTGATTTTAATTGTTGATCCTAGTTCATAGGCCTCCCTTATCCATGGCAAGCACCCTGCGGGTGGTTGATAATCCCTATCTTGAGCTTCACTATTAAAAAAGTATTTATATTCTGTTGAACTATTTTATTTATTTGTTTTTTATTTACTTGTTTTATAGGGGCCACCAGTGACTGGTAGCCCCCATAAAACCAACTCGGCGTAAAAGCCGCCACTTCCGCGACCTCATCCCCATCCCTGGTGATGACTAAAATAAATATAAGTTAAACGTAAAAAAACTTACTAATTGTTTCCCCTGTGGCCCCCTCAGCCACAGGCGCCATATCAGCAAACTTCATGAGTGTTGGATGCTCTTCATTAATTTTCTTAGGCTTAATTTTTCTTATTCTTCTTGCAACTTGTGCTTTCTCTTGATTTTCATTTGATAAAGCTTCTGAATTTCTTGATGCGCTTCTGCTTCTTGCTTGTGTTTCATTTTCATCTGTTTCCATTTGGTCGGTTTCCTCTTTGTTGGTGTTAATTTCCTTTTGAATTTCTGTTCCTTCAATTAGTTTTATCTTCTTATTGTTTTCTTTGGCCCCCTGCCAGAACTCCCACAGATTTTAGGCCGTGTTGTCAAATTCAAGACTTGATAAAATAGTTCCCTGTAGATTAAGTAATTTTTATTTATTCTTTTCATCTATAATATTTCCCAACTTATCCAGGGCATCTTCTTTTGACTGTATCAGTGGCTGGCCCTCGTTACCCAGCTTCCCTGTCACTATTTCCCTGATATTTCTTTCTATCTCAAAAACCTTTTGAAGGTGTGCTTCTAATTTGTTGATTAAGTTATAGATTGTTGATATATTGTTTGAATTCCATCAAAAAACTGGTTTTTATAGTACTATATTCAGTGCATACATATTTTTCATCATCATTATTAAATTAAAGACAATAAACGTAAATATATCATTAAAATATTGCAATTAGACGTCAACTATTGATATTTTGATATTATGTCCATAACTCAATGCATTTTGTTTAATAAAATTCATTGTAAACTTGGCCTTTTCCATTATAATTTAATGAAATGGATTGTGTTTATATTAGAGAGCCATTAACGCTTAGTACAAATATTGATACATAGTGCATTTACAGCCTGTATATTTATCTATTGGTAATAATTCTATAAAATTTTCAGTCGGATTTTGTGAGGTAATAATAATGTAATATGTTAATATATTACTGTTTATTGTCATTAATTGGCTGATTTTCTTTGCTGTGGCAATTATGCATTTTCTGATATTTCCGCACTAGTATCCAATTGGATGTGAAGCCAACCAATTGGATACTAGTGCAGAAATATCAGAAAATACACAATTGCCACAGCAAAGAAAATCAGCCAATTAATGACAATAAACAGTAATCTATTAACACATTACATTATTACCT
Source organism: Entomophthora muscae (assembly GCA_014839935.2). Classification (NCBI taxonomy): domain Eukaryota; kingdom Fungi; phylum Entomophthoromycota; class Entomophthoromycetes; order Entomophthorales; family Entomophthoraceae; genus Entomophthora; species Entomophthora muscae. The sequence continues at coordinate 41,628 of QTSX02004562.1, read as the reverse complement.
CACAAAATCCAACTGAAAAGTTTATATAATTATTACCAATAGGTAAATATACAGGCTGTAAAATGCACTATGTATTAATATTTGTACTAAGTGTTAATGGCTCTCTAATATAAACACAATCCATTTCATTAAATTATAATGGAAAAGACCAAGTTTACAATGGATTTTATTAAATAAAATGCATTGAGTTATGGACATAATATCAAAATATCAAGAGTTGTTGTCTAATTACAATATTTTAATGATATATTTACGTTTATTGTCTTTAATTTATTAATGATGATAAAAAATATGTATGCTCATAATTTTAAGCTATTTGTAAAATGTACAACATTTTATTAATTATGGGAAATGTTGTTAATGTAAAAAGAAAATATTATTAATTATAAATTGAAAGAGAGATATCAATTTTAATAATTTGTCACAAAGAAAAGATTTATTTACTAATCAAAGGACAGGAAGGGAAGGGAATGGGCAGAATGGACGTCACCTTCATCTGCGCCTGTGAAAGGGGCGGCATCAGAGATAGTGGGGAGGTAATTGGTAGTGGCTTGGGAGTCAGGGTTGGAAGACAGGTGGCTTGATGGGGGGTTGGGGAGGCAGGGTTTGTTGACTTGGAAGGGGAAGCAAGAGCTGATTGCTTCAATTGCTTGAATTCTTCTTCTGTCACATATACTGGCTTGACAAAACAGATGGACTGGCGTGGGGGAAGGCAGGGGGTCTTTTTGGACTTATCACTATCACTATCACTTGCATAGAAGATGATGAGATCAAATAAGTCCTGGATGGACACAGAAGGGAAAAGCTCATACCCCTTATCAATCTGGATGCATAGTTTGTTGTAGGTGGCAGGCTTCAAGCGCCTGAGGGCAGAATCAAAATTTTAAAGACATACATCTGCAAGATGCATGTTGGCATAGTTGATGGGGTAGGACCAGCAGGTATGCCCCACAGCCCTGATTTCTTGGGTAGCCCATTCCTGCTGCTCCATCTCCGCACTCAATACAACTGTGTGCACGGTGTTTTGTGTGGCCCACTCCTCCAGCATGGCCTTGAGCTCTGTCAGGTAGGCATACTCATCTGCGGTGTTCAATATTGCCGAGTAATAATTGACGCCCAATGGGGAAACTGCCAATAAAACCCCAATAAAACAATACAAGATTGGGCCGCGCTTGTACACGTCAGACTGGATACGCTTTTCTCCATAGTCTTGAATGCTTGCAGATATCTTAGTATACCACATAAAGATGGTGTCATTATGGGCCCTCATTGCCCTTCCTTTGATAAAATTAATAATAGTTGAATTGTAGGGGTTGGTATCCACCAAAATGGGGCCACTCAGAACTTGATTGGACAAGATTCTAGCAGCAACCACAACTCCGTGCACCCATGAATTCACCGTTCTTTTGTTGGTGAAGATGCTGTGGTATCCCAACTGGAGACGTACCTGTACCAGGGGCATCTGCAGGTCACATTCCATAATGGCCATCATAAGGGGATGGGCTATATCACCTTTGGTTGAGGTACAGGCACCAGTTGGGGTCTTCTTGGTGGGGGGGCCACAGTTGGCGTGGGCTCGCAGGGTTGCAGCCACAGTTGACTTTGCAAAACTCATTGCGGCTGCAATTTTCCCAAGGGACATAAGCTTCCCTCGCTTTTCAACCATTTCAAGAACAATCTCCAGAGGGATTAATTTTCATCTGCATCTTGCAGGCTGATTGGCCAGGGGAGGGATGTGTCCATCTTGGGAACTGGTCAATGCCATCTGATTGGCTTTTTTGGGGTTCTGGGCTCTCTGGGTGACCCCATGGCTGGTTCCGGATGCCATTGCTGATAAGGGACTTGGGTTGGCAGCTGCCTGTGCGTGATGGGCAAACAGGGCCATGCTTGAGGACGCAGGAGAAAGAACACACTCCTGGGTAGTGCTTGCAGAGGGGCCTGCAGGTTGGGAGTGGCCATAGACAGAGGCTTCACCGTTAAGAGACCCAGCGTAGCCCTGCATAATTTTGTCAAGACCAGGGAACAGCTCATTGACTTGGTTGTTGTTGAAAGAAGACAATAAAAAATTTATTATAATTTTAAACTTGAGAAGAGGAATGTATATTTGTGTCAATTTTATTGTTATATATGTCAATTTTGTGAATATTATGATCTAAATTTTAGCCAATCTAAAATGGAATAGGGTGATTTTTGAGAATGCCTATGATTCCTAAAGAAATTTGCACAAATTCACTCTAGATCCTTTAACATCCTTTTTGAGACACCCATAAATTATATTTATTTCAAATTCATCGCAATTATGATTTGAAACTTGGTTCTTAGATTTGACAATCCCGCAATTTCAGATTTGTTAATTTTCACATGATGTCTATGATTCGTTTGATATACAGGAAATCTCAAATCGTACATAAGAATCCCACATTTCTGATTCATGTATCCCGCATTTGTTTGTTGGGTTTTGTCTTTTGTTAGTTGAGTTATCTGCTCAAGAGATTCAAAATTTGCCAATTTAAATAAACCAAAAAAGGTCAAATTAAATGGTTACTTTTATTAAATATTTTAATTATCACTCAGCTGAGTTGCCCGCAAAAGTGATTCGAAATTTGGACCAAGGATTTGACAATCCCGCATTTTTATGTTCAGGTTCTGAATTTACAGTACATTGATCTTAGTTTTTTTAGTGTGCATTAATATATATAAAAGTGAGTCTGTCTGTCTGTAATGTCACCTCGAGTGGGCTCAAGCCGCAAGGGATTTGACTGAATTGATTTTTACTTAAATTTGATTTTAAAAGTTGATCATTAAGCCAAAAGCTCAATTTGGCTCATCCTTACATTCAATCCTGTATATTCATCTTTGAAAGTACACAGATTGAATTTAGTGGAGTGTGGTCTAAATCATGTTGAACTGAAATATAAGCCACTCAAACTTTAATAAAGTTGTCTTTAATTACTTTCATTTTAAATTAGTGGCTAACCCCATTCAACCATATCAAAGAGGGTTATCTTTCTAGATTACCCGACTCTAGAATGGGTGGATTAAAACTGGAAGAGAAGCAGCAATTGTTTTAGATTGTTTTATATGATTGGATGATTATGCTCTGTGTGAGGATTGAATCGATGACGAAAAGAGAGCTTGGTCAATTTAAAGTGATACAGTTTAAATTATAAATATAAATATTAGTTTAAACAAGGAGATGGTTGGCTTGGACATTTCGAAATTCTTATTCTTCAAGTGAAATAATAGAATATTCCAATTGGATGCATCACCTGATCCAAGTGGCTGTATATTGTTCAGAGTAGACCTTGCTTGACACAGCTTCATCCCAAAAGAACATCAGTGGAGTAAACTAACTATGATAAAATTAAGTTTCCATATGATGATTTTCATGAAATTTAGAGGATGTAGATCAATTTTTCAGATGATTCCGATCAAAATAGTACCAAACATGATAGCTCTAGCTGCTCTAGATGCTGAGATATATAGTTAAGTACTGCAATCGGGTTCGCGTCATAATCAAAGGCTCGGACTCGATTTGATATTATCTAAATTTACTTTAATGCACACTACAAAAACTAAAATCAATGTATCTCAGTGAATACTAAGCCGATTTTGATGTCCGATAGCTTATTTAAAGGCTGCAGATCAGCTCTACATTTTTAAAGACATTTAAAATCAATTACTAAATTTTAAAATATTTAGTTTAGCCTTACTAAACTTAATAGTGATACTATACTTATTTAGGTTTAGTTTTTATTTATACTTGGAGTATACAACTTTAATTTTAAATTTAAATAAATATAATTGAAATTACTTTTTAATAAAGCAATCAAGTAAAATTTTAATTAAACATGCAATAAGTAATACAAGCCTAAAAAGACAATAAAATAAATTCAATTGATTTATTAAATTCAACTTTAATTCTGTCCTTGGACGGGGCAACCACCTAGTTAAAAGTAAATTTAGATAATTTCAAATCGAGTCTGAGCCTTTGATTATGATGTGAACCTGATTCCAGCCCTTAAGTATATCTCAGCATCTAGAGCAGCTAGAGCTATCATGCTTGGTAATATTGTGATTGGAATCATCTGAAAAATTGATCTACACCCTCTAAATTTCATGAAAATCATTATATCAAATTGTCGTAACTGTGCTGTTTTAGCAGAGTTACAAGGGGAAAAATATTTAGAGGATAGATAATAATCTTTATTGTGAGATAGTGATTATATAGCTATTGTGAATCAATGGATAGAAGGAACATGATTGGTGATCACACAGTTGGATGGAAGAGGGGGTGGCTTGATCCTGTTAATGAGTCAAGTGCCAAATCGAGGTATCCACCGTAAGGGATCATCATTTGCTCATGTTGACTGATTTGGTAATCCTAGTTGACTTCCAGGTTTGGCTTCGAGTGGCTGGGTAATTGGATTGCGGGTCACAAACCCGCTTGGTTGAAACCTTGCTGGCAGGTTGAGCCTGCGGTTTTGACACCCCCCAGCTGAAAGTCAGCCTCCTCAGAAGGCAGGTCGTCAGGGAGGTCGTCAGGAGCCCAGGCGCCATATTGAACCAGTTGTTGTTTGGCGGCAGGCAGGGCAGTTTCTTGTTGCTTTTGTCTCGCTTTGCAAGGTCGTAGGCGGTTGTGGTGTAGCGTCTTGTCTTGCTTATGTTTCCCGAGCTCTTGCACAAGGTAAGTGTTATTATCATTTACCTTTAGGATTATTGCTGGCCCTACTTTTTTGGGTTTTAGTTTGCTCTTGTTGACATTCATGACCCAGACTTTGTCCCCAACTTCATGTCTTTGATGGATGGGAATGAAGGTCTTTTGTAAGTGTTCCTTTTCTTTGTCTGCTTGTTTGCTATTGGCTTCCATTACTTGAGGATCAGAACAAGGGGGACTTGACTTGGGATTTCCAGTTTGGGTCCTGTCAATGCTTGAATGATATTAGGCTGTGTGCTGTATACCAGTTCAAACAGGCTTTTCCCTGTGAATCTGTTCACTCGGGTTTGACACACAAGTAATGCAGTTGGTAGCTGCTTATACCAGTCTTCAGGTCTCCCGGCGGTGAGTTTGGCTAGGGCTTGCACGAGGCTACCATTAAGCTGCTCTACGTGTCCATTGGCCTGTGGATGGTATGGTGTTGTGACGGTGTGTTTGACCCCATTTTTGGCGAGGTACACATTGGTGTTTTTGGAGATCAATTCTTTGCCCCCATTGGTTATCAGGAGTTCTGAATTTCCAAACTTACTGATAATTTCTTTGCCAATGAATTGTCAGACGTTGTTACCGGTGTGCAATTTCACCGCTTGGGCTACTGGCCACCTTGTCACAAAATTGATGGCTGTAATGATGTATTTTTTGTTGTTGTGCTTTCCTGGCATGGGGCCCACAATGTCCAGAGCCCATACCTTGAACAGTAGTTGGGTTCAAATGGGGAGTACAGACTTAGGCGGGGTTTTGCTTCTGGCAAACTTTTTGCAGACCTCGCACTGTTCTAACACTTCTTGGACATTGCAGTATAAGGTTGGCCACCAGGCTTTATGTTTTAGGAATTTGTACAGATTTTGGCTCTTGGTATGTCCAAGATCTCTGTGGTAGCAAAGAATGGTATCAACTTGTTGATGTGTGGGGATGTAGGGAATGGTCGTGCCATCTGACATCTTTCTGTGAAGAGTCCTGTATACATCAGCAAAGAGGTGCTCATTCTTGATGACCGTTTCTTTGGTGATATCAGTTGTGCCTGCGGGAAACCCTTTGTCTTTTGTACGGAGCACTAGGAGAGGCCAGTCTGGGTCGAGCCTATTCTCTCTCCTAGAAGCGCGGACATACAGGCGGTACAGGGCGTCTGCCATGGCAAGTTTGGCCCCGGGCTTATATTGGATGAGCATGTTAAACCTTTCTAAGATTTCCATCCACTGCGCTTGGTGACGTGACAGGTTTGCTTGTATCTTGAACTAGATGAGCAACTTATGATCAGTTAATGCTGTGAATTCTTCCTGCTGTTCTAGGTAACAGCGCCATTTGACTAGGCAGTGCATGATGGCCAGTAGTTCTTTGTTGTGGATAGGGTATCTACACTTGCCATCTGTCAGCTTGCGCAACTTGTAGGCTACAGGCAGGAAGTCATCATCACTATTCTTAATTCACAGAACTCTCCCAATGGATGCGTCTGAAGCGTCGGTTTCCATCTGGTATTCTCCATCCCGTTTGGGATATTGTAAGATGGGAGCTGTCGTGAGTTTTTCCTTGAGGCGTCTAAAACAGAGGTCACATTGGGGGTCCATACAAACTTGGACTTGGCGCTGGTTATGGCAGACAAGGGGGCGGTCAAGACGCCACAGTCAGGTATGAAGCGTCGTACATAGGCCACCATTCCCAAGAAGGTGCATAGTTCTGACTTGTCCTTGGGGGATGGCATCTTGCAGATGGCTTGTATCTTCTGACTGTCAGGTTTGATACCGTCCTTTGAGACTATGTGTCCCAAGAAGGGTAGTTGCTCCCGGAAGAACTGGCATTTGGAGGGCTTGGCCAACAGTTTGTGTTGTGCCAGGGTCGCAAAGACTTCTTCCAGGTCCTTGTGATGCTGTTCTACCAAGGGGCTGTAGACAATGATATCATCCAGGTACACGAGGGCGTGTTTGCCTATGTGTGGCGCAAACACTTTGTTCATGAAGGTTACAAAGGTGGACGGGGCATTGGTCATGCCAAAGTTGAGTACCGCACATTTTTAGGAACCGTACTTGGTGTGGAAGGCTGTCTTGGGGATGTCTTCCTCCTTGATACAAATCTGATTGTAACCTGCAGTTAGGTAAATCTTGGAGAAGACGGAGGCTCCTCCCAAGGCGTCAAAGAGATCGTCAATTAGTGGTAAGGGGTAACAATTCTTGATGATGACTTTGTTCAAGGCGCAGTATTCTGTGACCAAGCATAAGGTGCCATCCTTCTTGGCCACAAAGAATAGGGCAGCCCCAAAGGGAGACTGTGAGGGGCAGATAAGTCCTTTTTCCAGTGCTTCCTTGAGATAGGTGCGCAGGGTGTTGTCCTCATTTGGGGCCAACCTATAAATGGGGCGTGCCTTGGGTACGGCCCCCTTGAGTTGGATGGAGTGTTGGATGTGCTTCTCAGGGGGTAGACCAGGTAACGCCTCCTCAAAGATTTCTGGGTGATGGGCCACAATGTTGCAATCTTGCGGCGTGGAGGTGTCCTGATGATCCTTACGTGTATGATTTCATACTGGCAGGAGTCCCAGTCAATAGCTTTCAGGTTTCCCTTCTCATCCAAGGTCTCCATGATGCGTACAAAGACATGGTCTTGTAGGAGTTGGTCTACAGAGTCTGGGTAGATTTGGTGGTTGACACCTTCACGCTTGATGGTCAACACTGAGGTCGCCCAGTCCATGTGGGGGTTGTTTTTCCGTAACCAGTCTAGTCCCAGTACAATGTCAAACTTGGGGAAGTCAATGACGGGACCTTTGATGGTGGAGTGGAAGTTCTCAAGCATGACAGAGAAGGGGGAAGTTTCTTTTGTCACGGCAATGTGGTGTTCATCAGCCAGGACCACGTTTTTAATCCGCAAAGGATTAGTGGCCAGCTTGAATTTATCCACAAAGCTGCTGTTGACTAAGGTTCAATCTGCGCCTGAGTCCAAGAGAGCTGAGCTGGTGTAACTGCAAAAGTGGAAAGGGTAAGACATCAATTTATTGGGATGTCTGGCAATGGTGTATAGCACCGGGTCTTCCGAGGGCACTTGGATCATTGGGCATTGGTTCACGTCCTCGGGTCAGTATTCATTGTTGGGTGAGTCAGGAGTTGTGTGGGAAGAGCTTGGTTTGCTTAGTGCTCTCCCTGGGCTTTTCCCTCATCTTGGTTGCCTTGGGTGGTGGTGACACAGAAATGGGTACAATTTGATTGGCCGTTATTTCCGTTCCCATTCCCATTTGATCCTGTGGGTTTGTGGTTGTTGTTGTTACCATTACTTCCAGGAGGTGATTGAGAGGAACACCCACTTGAATATGAGTCCTTGGGTCTCTCTTGCTTCCCAGTCTGTGCCTTGTGCAGAGCGTTGGATGTTTGCTCCGCTTTTCTGCTTCACGGTACAGGCTTTGTAGGTTGGTAACTTGGTCCAGGTTCACGTGTCTCATTACGTGCAACTTGAGAGCGTTGTAGTACATGAGGTGTGTTGCTGGAGTGTCAAAGGCCATGTCAGATGAGGTGCGGAGACAGAGTTCCTCGTAGGCATGGGTGAGTTCTTTGACGGTGCCTGTCTGGGTTAGGTTCTTTACTTGGTGTATGATCATGAGTGCCGTATCCTTAAGCACAAACCTCGCCAAGAAGTCCTGTTTGAAAGTGTCCCAGTTCTTGTCGGTGTGTTCTTTGTGCCACTTGTTGCACCAAGTGCCAGCGTCATGGGTCAGGCAAATGGAAATCTCCACAATCCAAAAACGCTGTGGGCATTCCATCTGAGCCAGCTTGCTTTGGGCGGACTGAATCCATGCGGCAGCATTGTCATTGTTGGCCCCCGCAAAGGGTTCCAAGGCAGCGCTGTGAAGTCTTTGTGCTACATAGGCAGGCATGGTGGTTTTGTCAGCTGGTCGCGGCATTGAGGGAGGTGCCTGAAAGAAACCTTGTGCAGACATGGTGTTGAAGGCGGGTAGCGGGATCACAGTGTTTTGGTAGAGGACAAAACCATCAGGTATCACGGTACCAGGAGTATACAGGGTCCAGTCGGGCGGGAGGCCAGACATAATTCTGTCGAGGATTTGTTGGTCGCGGCGTGTGCGGGCAACAGGCGGAATTTTTCAAGATAAGGTAGGATGGACAGCCTACCTGTGCTACTAATGTTGTAACTGTGATGTTTTAGAAGAGTTACAAGGGGAAAAATATTTAGAGGATAGATAATAATCTTTATTGTGAGATAGTGATTATATAGCTATTGTGAATCAATGGATAGAAGAAACATGATTGGTGATCACACGGTTGGATGGAAGAGGGGGTGGCTTGATCCTGTTAATGAGTCAAGCGCCAAATTGAGGTATCCACCATAAGGGACCATCATTTGCTCATGTTGACTGATTTGGTAATCCGAGTTGATTTCCGGGTTTGGCTTCAAGTGGCCGGGTAATCGGATTGCGGGTCACAAACCCGCTTGGTTGAAACCTTGCTGGCGGGTTGAGCCTGCAGTTTCAACAGAATCATAATTTTACCATCATATTTTTACTTTACTGATGTTCTTTTGGGATGAAGCTTGGACAAGCAAGGTTTACTCTGAAACAATATGGAGCCACTTGGATCAGGTGGCATCAAATTGGAATGCTCTACTATCTCACTTGAAGAATAATAATTTCGAAATGTCCAAGCCAACCATCTCCTTCTTTAAACTAATGTTTATATTTATAATTTAAACTGTATTGCTTTAGATTGACCAAGCTCTCTTTTCGTTGTCAATTCAATCCTCAGCATAGAGCATAATCATCCAATCATATAAAGAGATCTAAAAAATTGCTGTTTCTTTTCTAATTTTAATCCACCCATTCTAGAGTCGGGTAATCTAGAAAGATAAGCCACTTCGATATGGTTGAATAGGGTTAGCCACTAATTTAAAATGAAAGTAATTAAAGACAACTTTATTAAAGTTCGAGTGGCTTATATTTCAGTTCAACATGATTTAGACCACACTCCACTAAATTCAATCTGTGTACTCTCAAAGATGCATGTAAGGGATTGAATGTAAGGATGAGCCAAATTGAGCTTGTGGCTTAACAATCAACTTTTAAATAAAATTTAAGTAAAAATCAATTCAGTCAAATCCCTTACGGCTTGAGCCCACTCGAGGTGACATTACAGACAGACAGACAGACTCACTTTTATATATATTAATTTATATATCTATTTTGAATTGCGTTTCTTTAAGTTGATCAAGCTCACTTTCTCCAGTCAACTCAATCCTCAACAAACAGTTTACACATCCAATCATATAAAAGTCTTTTAAATCAGTTCTATTCTTAAACAATGTTTCACCACTTTGGATTTAAGAATAACATGTTTTGGAGCTGGATAATCTATACGGGTAAACCTCTTTGCCATTGTTTCAAGAGTTGTACTGCACGTTAAAAATCAAGATTTAAAAAATATTTATTAAAGCCAAATAGCCTATATTCTTATTCCAGCATAATTCAGGCTACACTCCACTGGATTCAATCTGCACCTTTCAAAGATATTTGTAAGGATGAGCCAGTTCAAGCTTTTGGCTTGGCTATCGACTTTAAATATAACTTAGTATATAAAATTAATATAATATGTTCTTTTACCTCGAGTGCACTCAAGCTGACATGGTTTAAAATAAAATATATATTGATTGTGTTTGTGGCATGAATGATTTGATATGTTTTCATTACAAGGATTAAAGAAAAATGGATGTATTTAAAGGAAGAGTTTGGATGTTAAGATTGTATGAAATCTTTTATTAAAATCTCTCTCATCTCAGCGGTTTTCCAGATTGGTTACGCAAAGCAAGTCCAGACTGGTCACACAGCGCCTGTCAAGAGTAGTTACATTGTTACCCTCAAACCTTCAACTGAAGGCAATGCACTTGATGAACACCTTGACAAGGTTCGGAAACTGTTTGGTAGCAATAAACACACAAGTGAAAAAAATAAGATCAATCATGTTTATGGTGAAGTGTTATTGGGGTACTCAGCCGATTTCACAAGCGATGTTCTTGCCGAAGTCAAAGCAATGCCAGAAGTTGATGTCGTTGAAAAAAATCAAGTTGTCAAGGGTGGTGCCATTCAAGACGAAGCTCCCTGGGGACTGGCCCGTCTCACATCGAACGACCGCCTTCTTCACATCAGCCAGCTTTGGACCTACAAATACGACCCCAGTGCTGGGGAAGGGGTTGATGTATACGTGGTTGACTCTGGGATTAAAATCGATCATCCCGAATTCGAGGGACGTGCAAAGTGGGGAGCAAACTTCGTTGACGATGTAGACACTGATGTGAAAGGCCATGGCACGCATGTGGCAGGTATTATTGGTTCAAAGACCTACGGCGTTGCCAAGAAATCAACTCTGATTGCGGTGAAGGTGCTTGAGGCCCAGGGCGATGGTGACGCGCAAACTTCCATTGCAGGTGTCAATTGGGCGGTCAAAAATAAGAAAGAGGGACGAGGGTGTGTCATAAACCTTAGCTTGGGCATAGATCTCTTTGAAGCGTTCAACACTGCTGTGCGTAATGCAATCAAATCGGGGTGTGGTGATTACGTCTGCGGGGAATGATGATATGGATGCCTGCAAATTTTCGCCTGCGTGTGAGTCTGGTGCTATCACTGTAGGCGCGAGTGACATTTATGATATGCGTGCCAGCTTTTCCAACTGGGGGCAATGCCTGGATGTGTTTGCGCCTGGCGAGAACATCCTTTCTCTCTCCATCGATGGCGATCCTCTGCCTAAGTCCGGCACCTCCATGGCTGCTGCTCACGTGGCGGGGTTGGCAGCAAATTTAATGTCAAATACCAAAAACTACAACCCTGACTCCGTTGCCGAGTACATCATTTTACACTCCAAGAGCGGTGCGTTGACCAAAGTCGGCAAAGGGTCTCCCAACTTGCTGGCTAGCAAAAGTGACTTTATGTAGCTTTAGTATTGATTAGTAATTCAATCTTATATAATTTATATTAAAGAACATGATTTAAAAAATTTACAAACTAAACTTTTTTCATAAAACCAAGTTCCTTTCCTAGGTAAACTGTCTAGTTTCGCTCTTTAAAACAAAGCTACAATTCCTTTAAAGGGCAACAGCACCTTTGTTGACAGGAAAAATGTCAACACCATAATAAAATGAAAATTTCATTATCTGTGAAGTCGACTTAGGATGGCAACACTTTATTCAACTAATTTTACTCTTTTCCTAAATATTTTTACTACAAAACCAATAAACTTATACCACCCCAAAATGCTCCAATCCTCATAAAACTATAATAATAATTCTTATCAACTAATAACAATAAAAATAAATAAGCAACCAATAACCATATTACTATATAAATTATCCCCTTTACTATACCAGCCTTTTAAATTAAAAAGTCAAATGATTTAACACAGTAGTTTCCACATCTATGGAGCTAAGCAAATATCCAGCTCAGATTTAAACCAAATGAATTCAGATTCAAACAAAATCCAAGCACCAGTATAAAACATACCCTCCCTTAAGGGCAAGTGCCTAAGGTCGAAGTTCCTAAGGTCGAAAGTGCAGAAATTGAAAATGGGACCCCCAAAAAGTGCAAAAATCGAAACACTATGTAGGGTGCAAAAATCAAAAATACCAAAGATCAAAGTGCAAAAATATATTTTCCAGAGGTTAACTTCAAAGCCAAATAAAATACAGTTCTTAATATAAACTATTTATTTTTAAATTTTAAAGACTAAAAAAGACCCCAAGAAATTCATTTCTGCAATAAAAAGTATATGCTAGATAATAAAAATATGCTTAAATTTGCTATTTTTTAAAAGAAAGTTTATTTTAGTTTCAAAAGAAAAATTAGACTAGAATTTATATGTAACTGTATTTGATTGAATATAAAATACAAAACTACACAAAAAACTGCTTTAAAATGTATTTGCATGGTAAGATCTTTATTGTCACAACATAAAATTAAAAGAAAGTAAAAGCAATGCAAGATTTTATTTGAATTATTAAAGAACTTTTGCAATGTTCTCAAGATGAGTGAGCCAGTTGGAGGATTTGTAAGGAAGGAGGGAGTTTTTGTGACTATCTCAAAGCTGTTGAGATCCTTGCTGCTCTGGGAAACACTTTGGCGTCCATCTAAAAACTCCTGGTAAAGAGTTTCATTGGTTGCTTGTTCAACTTTGAGCTTGTTGATCAGTACATTAAACTTGGGTTTCTTCACCCCAACACAGTTGGCAAACTTGTTGTGCCAGCTTTCCAGGGAGGAAGTAGTCTTCATGGTCTTATTCTCAACAAACTTGAACTGGTTCCATTCAATCTTGTTTTCCTTTTTTCCATGGCGTCTGGTTTCAAGTTTTCCAATCCATTGGCGTTCAAAGTAATCAATAAATGGAGCAAAGACAGCTGCATTGTCTTCCATATACTTGGTATTCTTGAATGCCTCATAGATCTTGCTAGAGTCCTCCTTTCTCACCAAGGCAATGGTAGAAAAGGAGTTGAAGGCCACCTTAGGCTCCTGTGAAGTGGATCTAGTAACCAGTCTGTTGAGCTCAGTAAAGCTCTGCAGCTTTCTTCTGAGGCATTGTCTGAAGTGAAAGAAGCAACCATGAGGATTGCTCTTAAATACCTTTTTAAAGGCGTTGGCTTGAGCAGGCTCAAAGTCAACAAGGAGGTGGGTATGGTAAGGCTCTGATGTTTCCTCATCATCAGGTTGGCTTGGGGTTTTAGACTTCTTCCTCTTGGGGGTAGAAGTGGGGGCATCAGTAGGGGAAAGGAGATCCAGCTTCCCCTTTAGAATCTCCAAGGCATGAGTATAGTCATCCTCATTTTTTCCTGACATCAGAAAGTAAACCATTGGTAAAAACTTATCACCATACTTCTCATGTATGCACCAAAGCTGGGGAAAGATCTTAGGGCATGATGAGAAGGTCCCATCAGCCAACCAGATATCAGCTGTCATCAATCTCTTAAGGTTCTCCTGGGTGGCATAGCAGATGGTTCTTTTATGCTCATCTGGCCCATTGTCATGAAGGAGAAACTGTTCATCCTTGGAGGTGACTCTGAGCTCATTTGGTATATCCAGTTCCAGGAGGGAGGTGGCAGATCTGCCCACATTGTCAGACTTCCGGCAATTATTGCTGACATACTTCTGAAGGGATCCAAAAGTACCAACAGCTATCTTTTGGAAACTGGTCAAGTTGTGAATAGCCCTAGTGACTATCTCCTGGGAGGTAAGGCCCCTGTTGAAAGGCTGCCTCTGGCGCAGGTACCACTTTATTAGGCGCTGATATACCCCAGTTGGTTCCAGGCAGGTGTGCTGATTGTTCAGCTTCTTAAACTGGATAAACCCAGTTGTAGTCAGATGGGCGGGGCAGGCAGGCCCCTCACACTTGTAATGATGAAGCACCAAGTTCTTCTGCTCATCATTACACTTAAACATAAAACCATCATGGTAGAACCCAGCATTGCCCTTGGAGGACATTATTGGGAAGCAGATGGGTAGGGCATCTGGCAGTTGGAACTCCTCTTCATAGTTGCATATATTTTGTACTTTCCGGATATCCCAGGTCTCAAGGCCATCCTCAGTTGGTGTAGCATCTCCAGAGTTGTACAGGTCTTCATGTTCTTCTTCTGAGATGTGGGGAGGCGTCTCCTAAAATCTGCCTGGCTGTAGACAAACTTGTGCCCAGTTGGGCTCTTGGAGGGGCTGGGGATAGGTTCCTCTTCAGAAGGCTCCTCTTCTGGAGAGGGGGAGGGCTCAGGGGTCTTCTTGGCGGCCTTCTTGGTGATCTTCTTGGTGGTCTTGGGGCCAGGCTTCTTGGATCTGGAATGAGTGGCCTTCTTTGGGTTGATGTGAGTTGACTTAGGGGGCATCTAGATGGCTCAAAGTTAGTATTTTTGGTTAGTAAAAAAGAATATAAATTATTAATAAAAATATCGTTTTTTAACAGAATCTGATAGTCAGAGTGCTGTTTACTATAATTTATTAGTTTTAATAAATATTTTAGTTGAGGTAGTCAACTTTATAATGCCTTTAAAAGGAGCAAAAAAGGGGGTTTTGATCAGACAATTAGGGAGTTTCAATTTTGGCACTTTGATCTCAACACTCTCTAAAAACATAAGGAAACATAGTAAAATATTAAATTAATTTAATATTTTTTTCAAAACTGCCAAAATCTGCAGTTTTTACTAAACCCTTTAAAAAGTTACACTAAACTAACCCAAAAGGCCTGAAACTCTACTATGTTCTAAAGCAAGTCTTTAACCTTTAAAATGCTTATTTTAAGCTTTAAACTTACACTGGTTAAATTATTATGGTTTTGTAAAGTAGAGCGTTTGTTTGGTTTAAATGCACTTTCAATTTCCGCACTTTTGATTATAAACACCTATTGGAGCTTAGTTAATAAAATATTAAATTCCAATCATAATTTAAAATATATTGGTGAGCACTAAATCAGTATGTTTTGAATTTTGATTTGAAGCTTTTTTGATTTGCGCACTCTATTACTACACCCAGTAAATTACTAAGTGATCATATAATATTTATTTCATTCAGCACTCTATCTTTTACATAATAAAAATCACTGAAATTATAATCAAATGCTTTACAGGTGATTGTGAACCTGTATGATAGGTTTTAGCTTATTTGGTTGAGTATGATATGTTTTTGAAGCTTTTCTGATCATTTATATAGTGATAGAATCAATATTAAGTGATATTTTAATTTTTTAATTTTGGGGCCCCAAATATTAAATTGAAGAGACTTCCAGTCTTTGATTTCTGCACTTTTGATTTTGTCCCCTATATTCAAAAGGATGAATAAATTCTATTTCAAAAGCCAAATTAATTTAAGGTGTGTTTTAAATTGCATTGATTTGGGCACTTCAAACTTGGTTTTTCAATTTTAGCTACTAGTAAAAACATTTTTAAAAAAGTCAAATTTAAGAAAAATATTAAATTTTTTGGAAAATTTTTTTATTGAAAAAAAGTGCAGAGATTGAAAAATCCATTGATTTGGAGATTTCAATCTCCGCACTTTGACTTTAGGCACTTGCCCTCCCTTAACAGGGATTTGGGGGCACTGATGGGCATAATGACCCACACAGTAACAAACCCTCAGACTACAAGCAAGGATAACCAAGATATGGTACAGAATACATGGATCACAAGCAAGCCATCTCAACTGTCCTTTGGTGTACATACCTTTACTATGTGAACTGGTTGCAGCAAGCCAAAGCTCAACCCAAAAATGAAGCACTATAGCAACTCAACCAGCAAACAGAATCAAGCAGCTATTGTACATGCTATGCTAAACACAAGCACAATATCTAGTATCTAAAACAAGACCTGCTCTATGAAAGGTTACCATAAAGAAATTTTGCTTAGCGTCTTAATCTGGTGTAGGACCTGAGGAACTTTTATGGAAACCAGTTCACCGATATGTTATGGGCTGTGTAAAACAAAAAAGCTTCTAATCAGGATACAGTAGTTTTAAAAGCTATGGCAACAAGCAAAAATACTTTGAATTTAAATGAAAAAACTCAGATGTAAACAAAATTAAAAATTAATAAATCTATTGTAAATTAATATAAATTTATTGGTTTTAATTTTGTTTACATCTGAGTTATTTTCGGTTAAATTCAAAGTATTTTTGCTTATTGCCATAGCTTCTAAAACTACTGTATAATGAGCAGCTGGGTGATGTATCTTCTGATCAGATAGCCATATCCAGAAAATAAGCCAATAACATCACCAGGGTTTTATCTTGATTTAGACATTTCATCTAAGTAAAGTGGAAGGACCACAGAGCTAAACTACAATGCAGCCATGTACGCCAAAGCCAGGAGTGTTCCTGTGGATCAAAGATTGTATTAGTGTAGCACAAGTACCAGCTCTGGCAGGGTGCAAGCAAGCAGCAGCTACTGATGAAGTTGCACAGACACCACAACCTGTCCAGGACCCACAGATTGGGAGAAAGCAAAGATAGATTCATGTGTTAAAGCAATCAAGAAAGGTCACTATGATGATCCACATCTGGAGCTATTTTGTAGGCAAGGGCTTAATATTGGTCAAATAAAGATAGATGCCTAAGACAGGTAAATGTTGGTTGGTTTTTTTATATGCCTAGCTTTGTGGAGGAAGAGCAGTGGTTTATGCCTTGGGATGATAGTAAGGTGGTACTTTTCTAGTGATGCAGAAGGATGGAGAAGGAAAGTGCTCTGTGATTGATATACCAAAGAGTATAGGCATCCTTAGACCATCTGGGGGATAATACAGCTATGGTTTCCTTGGATGGATGTGCTAAGTTAGCAATAAAATCCTGATACCAACTGGGGTGAGAATATAGTTGGGCAACTTTACCTAGGATAGGGGTAAAGTTTCTCTTTCCATGACTTTAGGGTAGCCTTAAAGAGTTCTTAAGGTTGCTGGGAAAGCCTAAATAGCTCAAAACCATCATTAGGGTGGATTTCATGAAAAACAGCTGCATAAATTGATGGCTTTGAGGTATCTGGGAAGGGAAGTTGGTTACTTTGTGCCCAAAAGCTCAAGCTAACCACTTGGGTGAGTAAGAACAGTAGTGGTTCATGAGGCATGCCTGCTTTCAAAAACCTAGGTGGAGGCCACTGATAGGGACTCAATGATATACTTGATAGATGCTTTAGGTGATAGGCTATCAGTATAAGTTTTGAACATCTTGGGGGAATGTTGAGTAAAGGTGCATCAACATTTCTCTGGAATAGATTGCTGGAGAAGTAATGGACAAAACAGGTTGGCAAAAGGTTAAGTGAGGAGCATCAGCATTTCTCTGAAACAGGTTGCTGAAGGGGTAAGGGAATAAAAAGCTGGGGCAACTTTTGATTTGGTTTTTTGCAGAGGAAAGATTAAAGTGAAAACATTTAAAAAGTGAGGAATGTCGTAACTGTGCTGTTTTAGCAGAGTTACATGGGGAAAATATTTAGAAGATAGATAATAATCTTTATTGTGAAATAGTGATTATATAGCTATTGTGAATCAATGGATAGCAGGAACATGGTTGGTGATCACACGGCTGGATGGAAGAGGGGGTGGCTTGATCCTGCTAATGAGTCAAGCGCCAAATCAAGGTATCCACTGTGAAGGATCATCATTTGTTCAGGTTGATAGATTTGGTAATCCTAGTTGACTTCCTAGTCTGGCTTCAAGTGACTGGGTAATCAGATTGCGGGTCACAAATCCGCTTGGTTGAAACCTTGCTGGCAGGTTGAGCCTGCGGTTTTGACACCCCCCGGCTGAAAGTTGGCCTTCTCTGGAGGCAGGTTGTCAGGAGCCCGGGCGCCATACTGAACCAGTTGTTGTTTGGTGGCGGACAGGGCGGTTTCTTGTTGTTTCTGTCTTGCTTTGCAGGGTTGTAGGCGGTTGTGGTGTAAGGTCTTGTCTTGCTTGCGTTTCCCAAGCCCTTGCACAAGGTAAGTGTTATTGTTGTTTACCTTTAGAATGATTGCTGGTCTTACTTTTTTGGGTTGTAGTTTGCTTTTATCAACATTCATGACCCAGACTTTGTCCCCAACTTCATGTCTCTGGCAGATGGGAACAAAGGTCTTTTGTAAGTGTTCCTTTTCTTTGGCTGCTTGCTTGCTGTTGGCCTCTATTACTTGAGGATATGAGCAAGGGGGAACCTGACTTGGAATTTCCAGTTTGGGTCCTGTCAATGCTTGAATGATATTTGGCTGTGTACCGTATACCAGTTCAAACAGGCTTTTCCTGGTGGATCTGTTCACTTGGGTTTGGCACACAAGTAATGCAGTTAGTAGCTGCTTATACCAGTCTTCAGGTCTCCCAGCGGTGAGTTTGGCTAGGGCTTGCACAAGGCTACCATTAAGCCGCTCTACGCGTCCATTGGCCTGTGGATGGTATGGTGTTGTGACAGTGTGTTTGACCCCATTTTGGCGAGGTACACATTGGTGTTTTTGAAGGTCAATTCTTTGCCCCCATTGGTTATCAGGAGTTCTGGCTTTCCAAACCTGCTGATTATTTCCTTGCCAATGAATTGTTGGACGTTGTTACCGGGGTGTGTTTTCACCGCTTGGGCTACTGGCTACCTTGTTGCAAAATTGATGGCTGTGATGATGTATTTTTTGTCATTGTGCTTTCCTGGCATGAGGCCTACAATGTCAAGAGCCCATACCTTAAACGTTAGTTGGGTTTGAATGGGGAGTACAGACTTAGGCAGGGTTTCGCTTTTGGCAAACTTTTTGCAGACCTCACACTATTTTAACACTTCCTGGACATTGCGGTATAAGGTTGGCCACCAAGCTTTATATTTGAGGAATTTGTATAGATTTTGGCTCTTAGTATGTCCAAGATCTCTGTGGTTACAAAGAATGGTATCAGCTTGTTGATGTGTGGAAATGTAGGGAATGGTTGTGCCATCCAATATTTTTCTGCAAAGAGTCCCATATACGTCAGCAAAGAGGTGCTCATTCTTGATGACTGTTTCTTTGGTGATATTGGTTGTGCCTGCGGGGAACCCTTTGTCTTTTGTACGGAGTACTAGGAGAAGCCAGTCTGGGTCAAGTCCATTCTCTCCCCTAGAAGCACAGACATACAGGCGGGACAGGGCGTCCACCATGGCAAGTTTGGCCCTGGGCTTATATTGAATGAGCATGTTAAACCTTTCTAAGATTTCCATCCACCGTGCTTGGAAGTGTGACAGGTTTTCTTGTGTCTTTAAATAGATGAGTGACTTATGATTGGTTAGTGCTGTGAATTATTCCTGCCGTTCCAGGTAACAGCGCCATTTGACTAGGCAGTGTACAATGGCCAGTAGTTCTTTGTCGTGGATAGGGTATCAACACTCGCCATCTGTCAGTTTGCGCAACTCGTAGGCTACGGGCAGGAAATCACCATCACTATTCTTGATTTGTAGTACTCCCCCAATGGATGCATATGAAGCGTCAGTTTCCATCTGGTATTCTCCGTCTCGTTTGGGGGATTGTAAGATGGGTGCTGTCATGAGCTTTTCCTTGAGACGTCTAAAACAGAGGTCACGTTGGGGGGTCCATACAAACTTGGACTTGGCGCCTGTTATGGCGGACAAGGGGGCGGTCAAGACGCCGCAGTTGGGTATGAAGCGTTGTACATAGGCCACCATTCCCAAGAAGGTGCGGAGTTCTGATTTGTCCTTGGGAGGTGGCATTTTGCAGATGGCTTGTATCTTCTGACTGTCGGGTTTGATGCCATCTTTTGAGACTATGTGTCCCAAGAAGGGTAGTTGCTCCCAGAAGAACTGGTATTTGGAGGGCTTGGCCAACAGTTTGTGTTGTACCAGGGCTGCAAGGACTTCCTCCAGGTCCTTGTGATGCTGTTCCACCAAGGGGCTGTAGACAATGATATTGTCCAGGTACACAAGAGTGTGTTTGCCTATTTGTGGCGCAAACACTTTGTTCATAAAGGTTACAAAGGTGGACAGGGCATTGGTCATGCCAAAGTTGAGTACCACACATTTGTAGGAACTGTACTTAGTGCAGAAGGCTGTCTTGGGGATGTCTTCCTCCTTGATATGAATCTGATTGTAACCTGCAGTTAGGTCAATCTTGGAGAAGACAGAGGCTCCTCCCAAGGTGTCAAAGAGATTGTCAATTAGTGGTAAGGGATAACAATTCTTGATGATGACTTTGTTCAAGGCGCAGTAGTCTGTGACCAGGCATAAGGTGCCATCCTTCTTGGCCACAAAGAATACGGCAGCCCCAAAGGGAGACTGTGAGGGGCAGATAAGTCCTTTTTCCAGTGCTTCCTTGAGATAGGTGCGCAGGGTGTTGTCCTCATTTGGGGCCAACCTATAAATGGGGCGTGCCTTGGGTACATCTCCCTTAAGTTGGATAGAGTGTTGGATGTGTTTCTCAGGGGGTAGCCTGGAAAACGCCTCCTTGAAGATTTCTGGGTGATGGGCCACAATGTTGCAATCTTGCGGTGTGGAAGTGTCCTGGTGGTCCTTGAAGTGTATGATTTCATACTGGCAGGAGTCCCAGTCAATAGCTTTCAGGTTTTCCTTCTCATACAAGGTCTCCATGATGCGTACAAAGATGTGGTCTTGTAGGAGTTGGTCTACAGAGTCTGGGTAGATTTGGTGGTTGACGCCTTCACGCTTGATGGTCAGCACTGAGGTTGCCCAGTCCACATGAGGGTTGTTTCTCCATAACCAGTCTAGTCCCAGTACAATGTCAAACTTAGGGAAGTCAAAGACGGGACCTTGGATGGTGGAGTGGAGGTTCTTGAGAATGACAGAGAAGGGAGCAGTTTCTTTTGTCACGGCAATGTGATGCTCATCAGCCAGGACCACGTTTTTAATCTGCAAAGGATTAGTGGCCAGCTTGAATTTATTCACAAAGCTGCTGTTGACTAAAGTTCAATCTGCGCCCAAGTCCAAGAGTGCTGAGCCTGTGTAACTGCAAAAGCAGAAAGGGTAAGACATCAATTTATTGGGATGTCTGGCAATGGTGTATAGTATTGGGTCTTTCAAGGGCACTTGGGTCATTGGGCATTGGTCCACTCCTCTGGTTGGTATTCATTGTTGGGCAAGTCAGGAGTTGCGTGGGGAGAGCTTGGCTTGCTTAGTGCTCTCCCTGGGCTTTTCCCTCATCTTGGTTGCCTTGGGTGGTGGTGACACAGAAATGGGTACAATTTGTTTGGCCGTTATTCCCATTCCCATTTGAACCCGTGGGCTTGTGGTTGTTGTTGTTGCTGTTGCCTTCAGGAGGTGGTTGAGAGGAGCGCCTGCTTGAATGTGAGTCCTTGGGTCTCTCTTGTTTCCCAGTCTGTGCCTTGTGTAGAGCGTTGGACGTTTGTTCCGCTTTTTCTGCTTCACAGTACAGGCTTTGCAGGTTGGTAACCTGGTCCAGGTTCACATGTCTCATTACGTGCAACTTGAGAGTGTTGTAGTACATGAGGTGTGTAGCTGGGGTGTCAAAAGCCATATTGGATGGGGCACAAAGATGGAGTCCCTCGTAGGCGCAGGTAAGTTCCTTCACAGTGCCTGTCTGGGTTAGGTTCTTTACTTGGCATATGATCATGAGTGCCGTATCCTTAAGCACAAATCTCACCAAGAAGTCCTGTTTAAAGGTGTCCCAGTTCTTGTCAGTGTGCTCTTTGTGCCACTTGTCACACCAGGTGCCAGCGTCATGGGTCAGACAAATGGAAATCTCCGCAATCCAAAATTGCTGTGGGCATTTCATCCAAGCCAGCTTGCTTTGGGTGGACTGTATCCATGCGGCAGCATTGTTGTTATTAGCCCCTGCAAAGGGCTCCAAGGCGGCGCTGCAAAGTCTTTGTGCAACATAGGCGGGCATGGTGGTTTTGTCAGCTTGTTGTGGCATTGAGGAGGGCGCCTGAAAGAACCCTTGGGCGGACAGGGCGTTGGAGGCGGGTAGCGGGATCACGTGTTTTGGTAGAGGACAAAGCCATCAGGTATCTCAGTACCAGGAGTATACAGCGTCCAGTTGGGCGGGAGGCCAGACATAATTCTGTAAAGAATTTGTTGGCCGCGGCGTGTGCGGGCAACAGGCAGAATTTTTCAAGACAAGGTAGGATGGAGAACCTACCTGTGCTACCAATGTCGTAACTGTGCTGTTTTAGCAGAGTTACACGGGGAAAAATATTTAGAAGATAGATAATAATCTTTATTGTGAGATAGTGATTACATAGCTATTGTGAATCAATGGATAGCAGGAACATGATTGGTGATCACACAGCTGGATGGAAGAGGGGGTGGCTTGATCCTGCTAATGAGTCAAGCGCCAAATTGAGGTATCCACCGTGAAGGATCATCATTTGTTCATGTTGATAGATTTGGTAATCTGAGTTGACTTCCTAGTCTGGCTTTGAGTGACCGGGTTATTGGATTACAGGTCACAAACCTGCTTGGTTGGAACCTTGCTGGCGGGTCAAGCCTGCAGTTTTGACAGGAAAAACAGGGCAACTAGTATTTCCCTATGAAAAACATCAAAATTCAAATGCAACAAAACTTTGAAGAGAAAAGGGAAGTTGTTTAAGGAACAAGGCGCAAAGTGTTTGCTTCCTATTTGAGTTTCAGCAAAGCTGTGAAGCATAGTAAAGCGCTTCAGATGGTGGAAACTGAAAAACATTGATCAGTTGGTTGAGTTTGAAGCTTATTTTACTGGAAATTGTTATTTGATAGAATAAATTAAAGCTTAATTAATTTACATAGAAAGAGCAGGAGAATGTAACAGTAGTGGTTACAGTAAATTTAAAAGCTTATTTTATTATAGAAAAGTAGGAGAACGGAAATTTTATGCTTTTTAAATAACAATAATAAAGGGGATTTAGCCTTAGATAAGGAGAAGCTATATAAGACTGGCTGACCAAACAGGGTTGAAAAGAAATTTCTGATTAATAGATCTTAAGTTTAAACTTGTCCTTGGGGTTTAAATTTAAAGATATATCTCCTTAAGCAAGCAGAACATGTTTTGGTAAATTTCAAAGTAGTGTTTGGCCCCAAAAAGTCTGAAATAGTTGTTTCCAGAAATTTTTATAAGGGGATCTTCTTTCAGTTAATAAATACTTATATGTCTCCTATCCAGTTTATAGTATTAAGATCATGGATTTCTTTCCTCACATCTTCTATCCCAATTTTGGGAAAGTAGCATTGTACAACCAATAGTGTGGAATTTTTATACAAGGTTAGATTCCTTGTGAAGAGTGGACCAGAATTTCTGGAGGACTCCCCCTGCCTTCCAGAGGAAAGTAATTCTTGGGCAAAGAGTTTGGGACCCTGTTCCAGGAACTTTAAGCCCCCATATGACAAACCTAATAATATGTCATTATTCATGGAGCAGATGCTAGGATTTTGGTAGTAAAGGTCTTAGACAAGTTTGAAGGACTGTATTCCAGGTATAATGTGTTGGGCTTAGAACCATGTCACTTGAAGAATGATACCTCAAACTAGTTTATCTCTGGCTTTTATTCAGGACGCTCTATGACTATCCCCCAGGAGAAGGAGTACCACACTGGGCCTTTATTTTCTCCTGGTTCTTATCCCTCACAATATCAAAGTTCTTTTCATTAGTGTCATAACTATGCTGTATTGGTAGAGTAAAAAGGGGAAACTATTTTTAAGCTGGATAATGCCTTTATTGTGATATGGGAAAATATATAGTTTGAATAGATCCTTTAGGAGGAACAAAATACCTACTGATCAAATGCTTATATGGGTAGGAGGGTGGTTTTATTCTAATAATGAGCCAGGCGCTAAATTGAGTTTGATTTTGGATTTGGGTTATTGGTGGTCTGTGTTTCTTGTTTGGAAAACCAATTTGACCTCTGCTTTTGGATGTGTGTGTCAGTAAAGCCAAATCAAGGGGTAATGTGTCTTTTTGAATTGAGATTTATTGGGGGTCAAACTTACAGTTTTGATAGTAGTCTCACAACATCTTCAATTACTCCCTCTCAGGGAATTAATTCCCCAAACAAATCACTGACTAATCAATAAGTTGACAGCACTCTTATCAACTTCCCATCTATTATGGGGATCAACCCTTTTAATTCCTAAGCAGAAAATTACTTGACAAGCCTGGTGGCTACCAGGACGTACATATACAGCCTATGACTTCTGATGATACTATATATTCCTCTAAATTCATATCAATAAAGTACCATTATTTTCCTAATATCCCCCTTTTTTGTTTATATACTTCTCAGAAGTATATAATTGACAGTGGTAGAACAGGTAGGTTATTCACACCTACACAACTTAAAGAAAAAATTCCTCTAAAGAGAATACCCAGCAGATGTTCCACCCCATTGGCTGGAGACAATATGAAGAAGGTCAGGACCTCCTCACAGGATTCACTGTCTTTAACAATATCCTTGTACCAACCAAACAGTACAATTTTCTCAGTGCTCAAGGAGTCCTGAATCTATCTCTAGTTCCTGACATGGCCAAAATACTCAATATTTTATTCCAATGCCTACACTCAGCAGAAATGAAATGTTCTCAGGATTATGTGAAATAAAATGCCAATCTCTGGATTAAAATTACCCAAAACAAATTTACACAAGTAGGCTACCCCCACAAACTCTGGGCAAGTAAAACTGCCTTACAGTTTACCGGGGCTGCCTCACACATTTTAAGCAAATGGTTCAATCAACACCCTGGTCACAACAAAGACTAGGACATATTCAAAACTGCCTTCCTGGATAAAAATTTCCATAAAGGACTCTGATGTTGTGATCATGACAGAACTCAGAACCTTAAAAATAACAGGAACTATTGAGGAATACATTGATGCCTATAAAGACTTGCATGACTGAGCCCCTGACACCATTAACTTCAATGAGGCTGGACCACAACTGGACTTCTACAATTGCCTCCCAACGCACATCAGACAACAGTTTGACATTGGCCAGTGCAAGAACCTCCAGGATGTATTCTTGGAAGAAAAAAAAGCTGCATGAAATCTGACAGCCTGCATGTAAACAAAAAACTGTAAGGTCTGAAGACTTGGGGTAGATGATTGTAAACTAAGGAATTTAAACCAAGAATTTTTATATTTGTTAGGTATAAAAAGGTAGGCAAAGTTTGCAACAATAACTGCACTAAGGCTCCTAAAAGCTTATATGAAGTGAAGTAGGGACTTAGCAATTTATTAAACAAAATAAAGGACAGTCTTAATGATAGAAGATTGGGTTAAAAAACCAATCTCTAATCTGGGAAGTGATTGGCTTAGCTGGTGGATTAAAGCTGTCAACAATTAAAGTGTGAGTACCACTATAAAAATTGCCTAACTGATGGAATATGTAGTCAAATAGAGTCATAAAGCTAACCAGAAAATACAAAAACAAAGTTCAAGAGGAATACAAGTCGCAAAACCTAACAAGTACCTTTTTGGGGTGTAAATCAAACAATCTTAACTTAAGTTGAGACTGGACAGAACACAAGCTTTTATTTCATCTTGGGTTTTGAGGTGATGGTAGGGGGAAAAAACTAACCAAAGGTGGCTAGATGGCTTGGTAAAAAACATAGACACAAGAACATGTTTCTGCTGAACTTAACCTTTGAAAGTTAAACCAAAAGGCAAAGGAGATAAACAGGGAACAGAAGCTCTAAAACAGCTTAGGATAGAGCAAAATGCAAGAATAAGGAAGGAACAATAGATTCTGAACTGCTGGCGTAAGTTAAAGACAAAAAGCAAAATTTAAGCAAGTTTGGATTAGTTAATAATAACCTAAAACAAAGGTGGGGGTTTGGGAATTGTCCTGTATTAAAGGTAACTTTGGAAATGAATTTTAACCGTTCATACAGATTAAAATGACCAATTAAGCAAGGGAATGGAAAATAGAGATATGTTGAAGCATGAATTTGTTGATTTGAACCAAGGATTAAAATAAAACTGTTGATGATCTTGAGAGATACTAGCAGCAAAATATAGTAAGAAAGGAGAATCCTGACAGTACCCCCCTTAACTGCTAGTATGAAGATCCTGATAGGCCTTAAGCAATTGTTGGGAGTAGTCAAGGTTTTCTTCAGGTTCCCAAGTGGAGTCCTCAAGTTCATAGCCTTTCCATAGGATAAGTATTCAGTGCCAGATTGGAGGGTGCAATGATCTAAGATCTCCTATACTTTGTATTCCTCAGAACCTTGGAGATGGAGAGGAGAAGGTGATGCCTTTGTTTGATGACTGGGCAGAGATTGTCTTAACTTCAGGAGGAGGGAATAATGGAAGACATTGTGAATGCAGAAATGTTCAGGGAGAGATAGTCTGAAGGTGGTGTTTCCAATCTTCTCAACAACTTGGAAGGGTCCAATGAAACAGGGTCAGAATTTGCAGGAGGCAATGATGAGCGGGAGATTCTTAGTTAAGAGGAGTACCAAGTTGCTAGGCTGAATTTCATTGCCTGGGATTATCTTCTTGTTGTAGTGTTTCTTGTAGTCTAGGATGGTAGACTGGAGATGGGCAACAAGCTGTGCTTGTGTTTCCTTGATTTTGGTGGCAAGTTTGGCTGCAGACTGTGAGTGGAAGTAACCCTGAAAGTCAGGGAGGAAGGAAGGAGTGTAGCCAAGGTTAGCTTGGGACGGAGTCATGCCAATAGATCCATGATATGCTGAGCTGTAGGAGTATTGGGCAATGAGGAGAAGGTCAGACCAGTTTTCTGCTTACTGTTGATGAAACAGTAGAGGTACTGTTCCAAGGTTTGGTTTGTTCTTTCATTTTGTCCATCAGTCCGCAGGTGATATACAGTGCTGTAGAGAGAGTTTACCCCAAGGGAAGCCATGAGGTCCTGCCAGAATTCAGAGGTGAACTGAGGCCCACGTTTGGAGACTATGTTGCAAGGAACTCCATTATGAGAGAAGATATACTTGAAAAATAGATTGGCAGTTTATTTGGTGGTGACAGTTGAGTGGCATGGGAAGAAGGAGGCTTCCTTGGAGAAGCAATCAACCACTACTAGGATTGTGTCAAGTTTTTACTTCTGGGAAGTATAATAAACAAAATAAAGAGGAAAATTAAGAAGAGAATGATACTTTATTGGATATGAATATAGAATATTATATAGTATCATGACAAGCCACATGTTGTCCATGTACGTCATGGAGATCATGGGGCTTATCTGAGTAATGCTCCTCTTGAGTCACAAGGCTTAATCAAGTTGTGTTCCATTTAGACCTGGATTGAGTGATCTCTGTCATAGATGGTTAACTGATAATGGTGCCACCAGTTTATTGACTGGGCAGTGAACCACTCAGTGAGCCGCTCAGTGATTTACTCAGGGCGTTAATTCCCCAAGAGGAGTAATCAAAGATGTTGCAACATCTCCTTTTGGGGCGCTGGAAGGCGGAGCCTTGTGAATTTTCTTGAGAGTATCTGGTATACGGGCTTGATATTGATCCAGTTTGGCGTTGGGTACAGGGAGCCTTGAATTTTGTTGGGCTGCTCTTGCCTTACACAACTGAAGTTGGTCATGATGCATATGTTTCAGTTCAGTTCAAGCTCCAATCCCATTTATGAGGTAGGTGTTATTGGGCTTCACTTCCATGACAATACCTGGTCCGCGTAACCCTGGGTCTAATTTGTGTTGGTTGTGATTGACAACCCAGATCTCATCTCCAACTTGGAACCTTTCTTGTTGAAATGGGATTGCTTCCCGCTGAACCCTTTGTTGTTCCATCACTTCTTGGTCCTTTATGGCTTGTAGTACTTTTGGATCATTACTGTCTGGTATCTTCTTTGGAAGTGACAGTTGTGATCCCGTGGATGTACTGACAAGTGAGGCTTTCTGACCATAGACAAGTTCATAAGGGCTTTTGCCCGTATTGCAGTTGACTCGTGTTCTGCATACCATAAGGGCGGTTGGTAGCATGTAAACTCAGGCTTTTGGATTGTTGGCAGACAAATTACTGAGGGCTTCCACTAGAGAGCTGTTTAGTTGTTCTAAGCGTCCATTTACTTGTGGGTGATATGAGCTGGCTATGACATGTTTTATCCCTTTTTTGGCAAGATATATGTTGGTGTCAATAGCTTTGAGTTCAGTGCCTCCATCTGTGATTAAGAGGTCAGGCTTTCCAAACTTTGCTATGATCTCCTTGCTAATGAATTGTCTCATGTCATTGCCTTTGTGCTCTTTTGTGGCTTGTGCTACAAGCCATCTGGCTGCATAGTCAATGGCTGTGATGATGTACTTTTTGCTTTTGCTTTCACCAGTCATAGGCCTCACAATATCTAACAACCATACCTTGAAGGGTTGTGTGATGGATACAGGTACTACTGACCTGGGTGAAGCTTTGGTTTGTGCGTACTTCTCACAGACCTTGCATTGCTCCAGTACCTTTCTGATATCATCTAGCATGTTGGGTCACCAGTAGCAAGTCTTGAGGTATTTATGCAAGTTTCTGCTATGGGTTGTCCCAAGTCTCTGTGGTATTGGAGGATTGTGTCAATCTTTTGTGTTGACAAGACAAAGGGTACAGTGTCACCATTTGGGAGTATTTGGTGAAGGGTACCATATACGTTTTTGAACAGATGTTTGTTCTTGAGGACTTTCTCTTGGATGTCCATAGGTGTGCCAGGTGGAAATCCTTCCTGGAGATTCCCCATGATTAACATGGGTCAGTTGGGGTTGCCATTGGTCAAATGATGTGTTTATTGTATAGCCTTGATAAGGCGTCTGCAGTAAGCATCTCTTTTCCTGGATTGTATTCAATTTGCATGGGGTATCTCTGTATGAGACTAATCCATTTGGCCTCTATTCTTGACAGGTGTTGTTGTGTCTTGAAGAATATTAACAACTTGTGGTCAGTGAGTACTTTGAATGTCTGGGCTCCTTCCAGATAGCATTGCCATTTCATGAGGCAGTGTATGATGGCAACCAATTCCTTATTGTGTATAGGGTATCTTTGTTTGCTTTAAAATAGCTTCCTTCATTCATATGCCACAGGGAAAAAGTCTTTTTGGGCCGTTTGGATACAGAGGACTCCTCCTATGGCATAATCAGAGGCGTTGGTTTCTAGCTCATAGATACCCTCACGGTTTGGGTATTGCAGGATGGGGGCAGAAATCATGCACTCTTTCAGTTGGCAGAAATTTTGATCTTGTAAAGGTGTCCAGACCAATTTGGTTGTTTTCCCAGTGATGGCTGACAAGGGAGCTGTTAGGGCGCCCCAGTCAGGGATGAACCTGTATATATAGGCTACCATTCCAAGGAAAGTGCAGAGTTTGCTCTTGTTCCTTGGGGCTGGCATCTCTGTTTTAGCGCGTATTTTGTCTGGATACAGCTTGATACCGTCCTTGATAATGATATGGCCAAGGAATAGAAGTTCAGTCAAGAAGAACTCACATTTGGACGGTTTGGCAATCAGTTGTTTTTCCTGCAGGGTACAGAGGACTGCACGGACGTCTTCCCAGTGTTGTTGTAGGTTGGGGCTGTAAATGATGATGTTATCCAGGTAGATGATTGCTCTTTTCCCAATGTGTTCCTTGAATACTTCATTCATGAAGGTTAAAAAGGTACTGGGAGAAATTGTCATGCCAAAATTGAGGACAGCACATTCAAAAGACCTGTATTTAGCTCAAAATGCGGTCTTTGGAATGTCTTCAGGTTTCACGCAAATTTGGTAATATCCTGCTGTCAAATCAATTTCTGTGAAGATTTAGAACCCCCCAGGGCATCAAAAAGGTCATCAATTAGGGGCAGGGGATACCTGTTCTTTATTGTGACCTTGTTGAGGGCCCTGTAGTCTGTGACCAGGCGGAGGCCTCCATTTTTCTTTGCCATAAAGAAAACAGCAGCACCAAAGGATAATTTTGAGGGTCTGATGAGGCCTTTCTTGAGTGCTTTGTCAAGGTAAGCTTTCAGAGTGTTGTCTTCTTGTGGTTGGAGGCTGTAGATGGGTTGTGCCTTAGGCACGCTATCTTTTAGTTCTATCTTGTGTTGTATACCCCAATCAGGGGGCAACCCAGGTAGTGTTTCTTGGAATACAGAGGGGAATTTATTGACTAGCTGGTCTCTAATTGGGTTCTGTTTGTACTGAGTTTCTGTGTTTTTGAAGTGGATGACTTCATGTGAACATGTGCTCTAATTGATTTTGCTGATGTCTGTTTCTTTCTCCATTTTCATGATTTTTACAAATATGTGGTCCCTCATGAGGGTGTCAAGATGTGTTGGGTACACGTGATGATGGACTTCCCCTTACTGGATAGTGAGGGTGGCACTGTCCCAGTTGATGTGAGGCTTTGTCTATTGAATCCAATCTAATCCAAGTATGATATTGTATTTGGGGATTGGAATGATGGGGCTGCTAATTGTTGATTGGACGTCTCCAATTTGGGCCCAGAAAGGTTTTGTCTTGTGGGTAACTGGTGTGCTGCGGTTGTCTGCTATGATGACTTTCTTGATGCTACTTCAAATGGTAGGTAACTTCATGAGGTCTGAAAAACTCTTGTTAATGAGTGATTGATCTGCTCCAGTGTCAAATAGTGCTGTGCCCTGGTATCTGCAAAAATGGAAAGGATAGGTAAGGAGTTTATTTCCAGTTTGGGCAGCAAACAGTAGAGGATTGCTGGAGGGAACCTGGATCATGGTGATTGAGTCCACGTCCTGTTCTCTGTACAAGTCTTGTGAAGAGGGGGAGGGCGGCTTGCCTAAGTACTCCCCTGAGCTTTTCCCTCCTTGTTGGTATCTTTGGTGCTTGCCTGATTGGCTTGGACAGTATGATTCCTGTTTTGAGGATGGTTGTTGTTGGCTCAATTATTTTTCTTATTGGGGTGAGGCTCTCTCTTAGCTGCAGGGTTTTCCTTGCGCTTGTTGGTAGTGTGTAGATTGTCAGACTTCTGAGCTGCGCGTTTTCCTTCTAGGAATACATCCTCAAGGTTCTTGCAGTGGGTCATGTCAAACTGACATATAATGTGTGTGAGAAGGCCATTGTAGAAGTCCAAGCGTGGCCCAGGTTCATCAAATTTGATGATGTTGGGCGCAGGTCACGTAGTCCTTAATATGCTGCAATGTACTCTTTGATGGTTCCTGTCATTTTGAAGGTTTGAAGTTTGGTCATAATCACCATGTCTGAGTCCTTCATGGAGAACTTTTTGAGGAATGTGGCCTAGAACACTTCCTAATTTTCCTTCTGTTCAGGGTGTTGGGCTAGCCATTTGGTAATAAAATATGAAGCAGTCCCTGTGATACAGAGGGCAATTTTGCTGACTCAGAGTCTTTGGGGGTACTCTGTTTGTTTGAAATTGCTAGCAATGCTGTTGATCCAAAGAGAAGCGTTCTCACGGCGTAGTCCTGCAAAGGCGCCAATCTCAGAGGTATGTAAGTGTTGAAACACAATACTGGGTATCTAAGGTTGCGTAGGCACTGTTGTGGTTGGCGTAGTGGGGAACAGTCTGCGGGCTTTGAGAGTGTTGTACTGGTCAATGGGTACAAGGACGTTATCATAGATGACAAGGCCTGGGGGAACGTCTTGTCCTACCTTGTAATCTCTCCAGCTGTTAGAGAGTGACATTCTTTGGGTTCTTTTCTTGGGAGGATTTTTTCCTTTGAGTTGGGTAGGTATGGATAACCTACCTGTGCTACCACTTTTGAGTTTATATTTCTGGGAAGTATAATTCACAAAATAAAGGGGACAATTAAGAAGAGAATGATACTTTATTGGATATGAATATAGAATATTATATAGTATCATGACAAGCCACATGTTGTCCATGTACGTCATGGAGCTCATGGGGCTTATCTGAGTAATGTTCCTCTTGAGTCATGAGGCTTAATCAAGCTGTGTTCCATTTAGGACCTGGATTGAGTGATCCCCATCATAGATGGTTAACTGATAATGGTACCACCAGTTTATTGACTGGGCAGTAAACCACTTGATGAGCCGCTCAGTGATTTACTTGGGGCATTAATTCCCCAAGAGGGAGTAATTGAAGATGTTGCAACAATTGTGGCATAGCCTGCAAAAGAGGTTAGCTGGGTGATTTATTCTGCAGAGATGCTCTGTCAGGGACATTCAGGAATTGGGAGAGGGCAGAGAAGGCCAGAAGGCATGGATGTACATTTCTTGTTTCTAAGGCATACTAGGCAGCTGGCAACATATCCTTTGGTGGTCTTTGCCATCTGTGGTCACCAGTAGTGTGACTTTATAAGGGCTAGGGTTCTCTTATATCCTAAGTGTCTAGCAGGAAGGAAATCATGGAATCTGATTGTGATTTGCAACTTCAAGTCTTTATTGGGTACCAGAACCAGTTTGCAGAAGAGGAGAAGGTTGTTCTCAAGAAAGTATTCAGAGGGGGGAATTGCTTTGAATAACAGGTCCTAAATGATTTTGTTGATGCCAGGGTCCTCTGATTGTGATTTCTGAATAGAATAGGTGTCTGGGAGATTGAATAGGGTTGAAGAGATCTGATTGATGAAAACAGATGCTGGAAGGACTGCCTTGGTGTTAAGGCGTTTGTATTCAGGATTGGAGTTGGTAGTGGTAGGGTTTTGAGAGAGTAGGTTAGGGAGGACGTTGAGGGATCCCTTCTTGTAAGTGATGATGAACAAGAAGTTGATAAGTTTAATCACCCATCAGGTATGTTGTTGTGATATGTGACAGGCTTGAATGAAGAACAGTAAGTTCTTGTGGTCTGTGAATATGCTGATGGGTTATGAGGTTCCTTTGAGATATTGGCGCCAATGCTTGAGGGACTTGATGATTGCAAGTAGTTCTTTGTTGTGGACAGGGTAGTTCTTCTCAGCAGGAAGATGCTTCTGGCTGTAGTAAGCTACATAATGGAGCATACCATCCCCTCATGTTGAAGAAGGATGGCACCAACAGAGTAGTTGCTGGTGTCAGTCTCCAAGAAGAAGGGTTTGTTGCTATGGGGCATGAGTAGGACTGGAGGGGTGGCAAATAAGTGGTAGATCTGTTCAAAAGATTCATGTGCTTTAGCAGACCATTTGAACGCAACCTTGGTGGAGGTTAGATTTGTGAGGGGGAGGACAATGCTGCTAAATCCTGGTACAAACTTGCAATAATAATTTGCAAGTCCAAGAAAACTGCGGAGTTCCTTGTGGTTCTTTGGCACTGGCCAAGAGAATATAGTGTCAAGTTTTCTCAGTGTGATGACAAACACTTCCTTAGTTACAATATAACCAAGGAATTCCACACTTGACTAAAAAACAATACTTAGAGAGTTTGCGGTAAAGGTGGTATTCTTGGAGCCTGGCCATGACCTTCTTCAGATGTTTGATGTGGTCAGGAGTGGTCTTGGAATAGATTGGGATATTGTTGAGGTAAACCACCACAAACTTGTTCAGGAAAAGGAGGAGGACTTTGTTCATGAGAGCTTGGAATTTAGAGGGTGCATTACACAAGCCAAATGGCATGACCTTGTATTTGTAGAGGCCAAAGGGAGTACAAAAGGCAGTTTTCCATTTGTGTCCTTTGGCAATGCAGATTTGATTGAAAGCAGCTCATAGATCTACCTTGGAGAAGATTTGACTGCCAGAGAGGCAGTCTTTGAGAGCCTTGGCAGATGGGATGAGGCAGTGATCCTTGATTGTAACTAAATTCAGGGTGCAATAGTCAATGCATGGGCACTTGGAGCCATCAGAATTGGCAAGAAAGAAAATAGGCAAAGAGCAAGGCAACATTGAGCGGGTGATGAAACCTTTACTGAGATCATTAATGATGTATTCTAAAAGCAACTTGTTGTTGGCATCAGATAAAACTATGATTCTACCCCAGTGTGGGTTTGCTCCTTTGGTCAAGTTGATCTGGATGTTGTAGGGTCTGTGAAGAGGTAGGTTGCGGTATTGCTTGTTGCTAAAGATCTCTTTGTAGTTGCTTATGCAGAGAGGAATGAGTGTTTTCAGCAAGGGCTGTCTCTATTGAAGGAAGGATAGTACAGGAAATCAGCATCTTGAAGTTCTAAAAGCTGTTGGGTAGCTGTTGTTTCCTTAAAAGATCCAAGGAGCAAAGGATGTCATGTGCAAAGAAATCAGCCTTGAACTCTTGAAATCTGACAATGAGGCTGACTTCATCACACCAATTCATGCCAAGGTAAACAGGGAAGTTTAGTGACTCAAAACTGACAAACTGGGAGTAGAAGGTGGAATTCCCCAGGCGGAACAGAATGGGAGGCTTTATCTCAAAGGCTGTCACAGGCAGATTGTTGGGGCCACAGGCATCAATCTTGGAACTGGGCGTGAGCTTCAGAGCTTTATCTAGTCTAGAGTCAATGTAGTTTACATTGGCATCTGTATCCAACAAGGCAAATTTCTCAATGTTGGAGATATAGATATGAATCACAATCTGGATGAAAGGGATAGAAGACTTTATAGGGGCTTGAATGTTGTTAATTTGGGTATTGTTTGAAGAGCAAGTGGAATTTGATGTTGACTTATCCCATTTTGGCTCTAGCTACAGACTTGGGCAGGGAATACGTCTAGGATTAGGGAAGTATACTATCAAATGGTTGGCTTGTCCACAGTAGGAGCACAACTTGTTTAGTTGTCTGTGAAGGGCTTTGGCGGCAGTTAGACAGTACCCATCACCCTTGTTTGGTTCATAAGCAGAAGGGGGTGAAGTGTTGGGCAGGTTTTGAGTAGGGAGGAGACACAGAGCAGGTGTCAATTGTGTGGTAGGCTGGGTGATGGTCTAAGCTATTTAAGGCTAACCTGGCTTTGATATAGTTCTGAACTTCTTCTCCCACTTGGAGACTGTCTTCATTAGTGGTTCCGACTCTTTGGGAAGGTCATGGTGGATTAAGAAGTCTTTAAAGTAAGGGTCTAAGCCTAGCATATAAAAGAGGCAAGCTTCATAATGGGTAGCATTTAATCAGGATTTTATTTCACGGAAGCAATTGTTGTAGTTGGTCAGAGAGCCTGTTCCTTGGGTGCAGTTTGAGAAGCGCATGTTTGGAATGGCAATAGAATCCTATTCAGCTCCTTCCTTGGTGGTGTGTGCAAGCAATTCAGATACAACCAGTCAAAGCTTTTTAGGATGGAAGGATCCAAACAAACAACTCACAAAACCAATTACACATATAACCCTTGAGTTGCTTTGCAAGGTAGATGACCTTTTGAGAGTCTGAGTTGATCTCCAAAGGATATGCTAGGAAGTGGGGTTTTGTGAAGGCTAATAAAATGAAAGTGATATCTGAAGAATTAGCTAATTGTTTAAATTTAGAAATGTTATTTAATATAACAGTCTGACTATGGAAAGTGGAAATGTTTTCTGTATTATCCTTATCAAGTGGTAACTTATTCTTGAAGAATAGAAGCAAAATAATATATAACAAGAAAGACAAAGCTAAGGTGCAAAATATTGTAACTGCTAATACAAACAGAAGAATGGTGAGAAAGAGAAGTTTAATTCTGGCATATTGCCATTAGAAGTTGAGATAATGTAATTTCTGAAGGCTTGGTGTTTATTATTGTAAACTAAGGTCTTTAAACCAAGAATATTTATATATTTATTTAAGTATAGAAAGGTGAGCAAAGTTTGCAATAATAACTGAACTAAGGCACCTAAAATCTTATATGAAGTGAAGTAGGGACTTAGAAATTTATTAAACAGAATAAAACAGAATAAAGGACAGTCTTAATGATAGAATATTGGGTTGAAAAATCAATCTCTAATCTGGGAAGTGATTAGCACTAGCTGGGGGATTAAAGCTGTCAGCAATTAAAGTGTGAGTACCACTATAAAAATTGCCTAAATGATGTAATATGTTGTCAAATAGAATCATAAAACTAACCAGAAAATACAAAAACAAAGTTCAAGAGGAATACAAGTTGCTAAACCTAACAAGTACCTTTTTGGGGTGCAAATCAAACAATCTTAACTTAAGTTGAGACTGGACAGAACACAGGCTTTTATTTCAGCTTGGGTTTTGAGGTGATGGTAGGGGGAAACAACTAACCAAATGTGGCTAGATGGCTTGGTAAAAAAACACAGAAACAAGAACATTTTTCTGCTGAACTTAACCTTTAAAAGTTAATCCAAAAGGCAAAGGAGACAAACAGGGAACAGCAGCTCTAAAAAAGCTTAGGATAGAGCAAAATGCAAGCATAAGGAAGGAACAATAGATTCTGAACTGCTGGCGTAAGTTAAAGACAAAAAGAAAAATGTAAGCGAGTTTGGATTAGTTAATACTAACCTAAAACAAAGGTGGGGGGTTTGGGATTGTCCTGGATTAAAGGTAACTTTGGAAATGAATTTTAACCGTTCATACAGATTAAAATGACCAATTAAGCAAGGGAATGGAAAATAGAGATATGTTGAAGCAAGAATTTTTTGATTTGAACCAAGGATTAAAATAAAGTGGTTGATGATCTTGAGAGATACTAGCAGCAAAAATAGTAAGAAAGGAGAATTCTGACACAAACAGAAAGAAATTCCCACAGTAAAGAAGGACCCTCAACCTAACAAGCAGAACAACTGAGCCAAAAACTCTCATACTTAAGGCAGAAATTGTACCACTCAAGCAAATCAAATGATCATTGATAACACCACCAAGGAGGGGAAAGCTCAGGGGAGTGCTTAGGCAAGCCACCCTCCCTGTGATGAAATAGCTATGGGCTATGACACTATTTACCAGCTTCTGTTGGCCAGACTAGGTTATAGGCCTTATCTGTCGGCCATAGGAGGCCATTGGTCATACCTGTCAGCCATACAAAGTTATAGGCCTTATCTATTGGCCAGACAAGTCTATAGGTCAAAGATGTTGGCCAGACCATTCAATATGCCATATCTGTCGCTCATATAAAGTGTAAGTGATATATTAAACTGTCTGTTCCATAATCTGTTCAGATTATTAACAATTTGCCAAAAAAATTTTTGAAACAACCAGTTGCCAACTGACGCTGCTGATCTAACTTACAACCACTCTTTTTTAATTATAATCTCAACATGAAACTGTAGCAACTAACTTTATTGATAATCAATATTACATATTGTTAATCAAAGTTTCAGTTGAACATCATCTCACAAATGCCTATATAATCTTCACTTGACTTATGAAATAAATTAGAGACCTTTTATTGTAAACCAAATACTGTTTTTTTCTCCTTTAACTTAGATAATTTACTTGTCAACTGCCTTTGCAGAGTTGCAGACCTTGGGTCTGTACAACCTATAATAGCTATTGTTGTGAAGTGATTGGTTATAAACTAGCCTTCACTGTAGCAACTATTGATCCATTAAGCTTGGTGAGCAATAGAACAATGGTACTCTTGTACTGGATGATAACTAGTCAAATTGATCAACTAAGTTGTACTTCCAGGTTATATTAACTAATGATCATCTAATCATTGGGTTAATAATGGGCTAAGTGATAGATAAACCTAGCTGCAGAACAGAGGATCCTGGCGCTCTGTGGTTCCCATTAATCACTCAAATACTATATAATGCTCTCCTTAATTTATAAATAAAAGATTGAATTTACATAGTTATACTTTATTATACACATTAGGCTAGATATCTATCTTGGCTTAATCTTTAATAATAATTAGGTTGTATTCAAGTCAAGTGCATACAGCTATTCATTCAACATAGCTGGAGTTACAACATTTGGTGCTCACTCTAGCATGCAACAGCCCAACGGTACTTGTTGCCCTATTGGGGACTTGTCTTTTGCGCAGGGAGGAGATGGAGATAACCTTCTCCATGCTTTCCTTTGCCACCTGCAGGACCACCCCAATGGGCTCTTCACAGAGATCAATTGCCTTGCTGGAACAAGGGATGGTCTGTCTAACAATTTTTTTGAGTTTGGTCAATTTATGACTGACGTACAACACCCCTGCCAGATCAAGGATCAGTCCCCATTGCACCTCAACGTCCCAATCCCACTGGAGGTGGACAGGAATGCTGAACCTACTAGCAGCAGCTGGAGCAGGCCATAGGCAGTATGTACTGTGTGCATACCAGAATGGGGAAGTCCATGAGAAGCCGGCAGTACTACCATCATATGGTACAACAGCCAAGGAGAAGTTATGAAACTTTACAGGGATTAATCCCAACCAGCTTTGGTTGCAGATGAAGACATTTAAACAAGCAAAAGAATATATTTACAGCTTTGCGCATCTGGCCATTTGCCACAACTGAATCTACTTGGGCTATCAACTTTCTCTTATTTCACATCAGGGAAACTTGATAAACAATCAGCAAGCATTCCTCAGACAACTGTACAATGAGCTTGTAAGCTCCATGTACAACATTAGCCATCAATTACATAGTTTGGCTGGACAGTAGAATTTCACCGCAAACTGGTCAGCACAGTTAGAATAACAACCAACTAACTATGTGATCACAATGGTTGGTAACATGCTTGAACATAAAGGACTGGACAATAATTGGCTTGGCATGGTCACACACCATGTCAAAGGAGCAGAAGTCACTTTCCACTTCCTATGCAGTGAAGTGGAGTTTCTCTGTTGCTTGGTAAGAATGATTGAGGATGTGACTTACACCAAACACAACAAGGAAGCCACTGTAATAGTCCAAAGAGAAATGGAGGAAATATCTGCACATGTCAGCAAGATTGACAAGGGCCTTTGCAAATCCCTCACAGATTGTAGTCACTTTTATATGGAATTCTTAAAGCTGGCACAGCTGATTGAGCAAAATCATGGTCATACAAAAGAAAATCATGATAAACTGGAACAACTAAGGAATAGCCATTGGGCTATGCAGGAAAAGAACAATGTGCTGCTTAATAAGCAAGTTTTGTGCATCAAGAGACTGGAAGACAAATTGTAAATGGCCAACTGTACAATTAAAGATCTGACCCAAGAAGTACAATTACAATGTAGCAATATTCTGCTGCTACAAGGCCAAGTAGAGCAGCTACTTCAGGTACACATAGACCAGGCTGTGTTGGAGTCAGGACCACAGACAACTACCAGAAGAAGCCAGAGCGTCCTATCCACCACCAGCCAGGCAATGTCAGAAGACCGTCGCTCTTTTCATAGTTATGAAAGCAACAAGGACAATATAGGCCAGACAATGAAGAAGGCCTACATAGCAGAGCCAGTATTAGATAGCAGCAAGACTCCCCTTTCTGGGGCCACAGCTTGAGCTTCCAGGACCAGTAACAATGCTAGGGAGGCAGCTTTTGAAGCACAATTCTTTGCCTCTACCCAGAGGAATACCTTGCCTCCGCCCAGAAGAAGCCATAACTTTAGCACCTCCTTGGTGATCCAGAATTTTAAGCCTATCAATCTACCTAAGTTTGACAAAAAGGCAAACTTTCATATGTTTCTCCATCTGTCTAATAACACCATGTATGGTGCAGAAAAAGACATGAAGAACACTGCCATTTTCAACTTCCTGGATTCAGAAACTAAGACTATAATAATTCCAAGACTTCCTGAGCAAGGCTGGACCTATGAGAACTTGTCCAGGGCCATGATTGCAGAGTTTGGTAGTGAGGAAGCTCTGTTTTTCCGCAAATGGAGTTCACAGAAGGAAAAATTAAGAAGGGGGAAAGCCTAATGGATTTCTCCAAGTGCTTCTACCTGGAAGCACAGACCCTAGTGTCAATGGGTGCAGCTACAATTGTTGATGTAAAAGGAGCCCTTCTTAACTATGTACGTCCTAACAGAGAGCTTTTCATTGTTCTAAAATCTGGAATCTATGGTGCAAGAACAATCCCTGAACTCATGTGTCATTTGGGATCTTTTAAAGAGCAGTTTGAGGTTCTTTTCCCAGACTATAAGAAATCCACTTCCTTGTCTTCTAAAAAAGCCAAAGGCAAGCCTTGGGAGAAAGACCCCTCAAAAAAGTCAACAATTGTTGCAACACCTTTGACCAACAGCACTGCAATTAGTTGCACCTGTTACAAGTGTGGGCAATCAGGACATCTTTCTTGGGATTGCAAACAACCCAAGGCCAATGTCTGGCACCTGGGCCAGGAAGACAGCAAAGAGGACAAGTCATTAGACAAAGACAAGGACCAAGAAAAAGATGGGGAGGAGTCAAAAAACTGCTAAGCAGTCAGGTTGAGGAGAAAACCCTGACTGCTAGTAGTATCCAACCCTCTCCACCTATTGACCCAGATCCTGACATATCTGATTGCAGCAACTGCCTACTGAATCAAGAAACTTTCCTGGAAAGATACTTGCCTGATAAGGAAGAAATAAATTAAGACTTGCTTCACAGAGCTTTAGCAATTAACAAAGTCACCAGGAAACAGGCAATTTGTACGGAAAGCCCCCCTTCCCAAGAAGCCGTTGATACTGTCTTCATACCTTACGCTGAGCAGCTTTCCATGCCTTACACTGAGGTCACCCACAAAAGTGACAGTGTTAAGAAGTTGTCTAAACTATTAAGGTCTGTGAAAGTCTCCACAAACTTGGATACCTTAAAGTCTCTAAAGCCTGAGTTAACAACTGTGCTGGAATCATTTCTTGCCCAGTTTAAAGGGTTAGATATTCATAAGGTTACAAAAATCACCTCTCCTCATTATGGAGAAAGACATGGCTGTACATACATTGAACTAGTGGTTCATAAACTGCAAGTAAGAGCAATTTTGGACTCTGGAGCCCCTGAAACATCATTTCAACCAGGCTGGTCAAGAAGCTGAAACTCATGCCGGATTTGGACTACAACAAGGAATTTGGAACTGCCAGACCTAACAGAACAAGGGCATTGGGAGCCTACTCACCTTTACCATTACATTTTGGTAAATTGGTGGTGACACCCCAGAAATTGTACTGCACAATGAGAGCTACAATATTTTGATTGGGATAAGCTTCATGGCAACTTATGGAACTATCATTAATCATTGGGATAGCACCTTCAGCATTTTGGGCCACTCTGTACCTATGTTTTACCACGGTGACTGACCAAAAGATATTCCTACATAAAAGGTACACTATATCAATATGAAATACGCCAATGGAGACATGCTGGTAGTGTACACCTTGAGACAGCACAAAAATTAAGGTATTGCCGCTGGCTACTAAGGATTATAAAGGTATTCCCTTATATTCTTCCAGAAAATTCTCCATTCCAAATGGATTGCAAACAATTCACAATACAGGTCTGAGCCTCAGCTTTCCAAAAGGGATGCCTGGTGAAGTATTTGGGCTCCACAATGGTTTGCAACTAGTACCATGGATTCTACCTGGTATTGTAATGACATCCTCACATGAGACTTTAGTACTCCTGGGAAATCTTTCTGATAAAGTACTGAAGGTGAAGAAACATCAGCTTCTGGGCTATATGAACGTGGAAGAAAACTCTAGCCTCACAGATGACATCCCATTTGGTGAATTCAGTAAGTTTGCAATATAGTGCAATCAGCCTAGTGTTCTATTGCTAATTCTGTGTGACTCTCTAAATGGTCTGACAGAAGACCAGAAGGACCAAGACATATGCCTCTTTGAGAAATACAAGCACGTTTTTTGTGGAGAACAATTATGACCTAGGAAAGCTCTTGGGATTGAACATGTATTGGATACACAAGGGACTG